>JANCMC010009372.1:0-12606 GCA_024363005.1 Charaxes varanes | reverse complement strand
ATTACAAGAAACCAAGGCGCTTTAATTTGCTGCATAGCCTAAGAATTTCCATTGATAACGATCATCAAGTGTTTGTAATCAGAACCGCGAGTAACCCATCCTAGGTTTGCGTCGTTTTAATATCCTCCAATTTCTGATCTCGATTAATTACAGGATCAATAGACCCTTAATTCTCTTCAGTGACTTTACAAACAATTGATGAAACTGCGCAGACCACCAACATCCTCCACCAGTCGCTGCGCCTCATTTAGTGTTCTCTTTAAAATTAGACTAATGATCCGGAATTAACTCATTGCTTAAATGAGTCCTTTCAAACGGAACGTAGACGGCTGGAGCCACGTTACAAGAATTATAAGTGTTTAAAGTTATATACTTCAGTCATTGGGGTACATATTATATTATTATTAAAAATACGTATTAAATGGGTTTGGAAATGTCAGTTGAATAAAGCATCTTTTCATCATTTCATGTACAGCACTTCATTACATTTCGAAATATTCAGTATATCCATCGATGTGGACCAAACCCATACCTTTCACGAGTGCTGCTGTGACACTCCGCGGACTGAGCGCCTATAAATCTTTCCCTTATCTATCGGTACAAACACTTTTTCCATTTCCATTGATTCGATTCTGGGCACGTTCGGTGGTTTGATTCAGAGCTTGATGGATGATTTTTCTGTTTTTAATTGGGACGGAATTAAAATAAGCGGATTTTAATGTCGGTAAAATGACACTGTATATTTTTATTTAACGAATATTGTTCTCGGCGATTTGCTTCAGATTCGATCTTTAGGGCCCTGCTAGCTTCTTAAGTAAAATATAGCGCAATGAACGATTTTCTTCAATTACGAGGGTCTCTTAACCGGCACTTCTAATAGCTTCTTAAGTAAAATATAGCGCAATGAACGATTTTCTTCAATTACGAGGGTCTTTTAACCGGCACTTATAATAGCTTCTTAAGTAAAATATAGCGCAATGAACGATTTTCTTCAATTACGAGGGTCTCTTAACCGGCACTTCTAATAGCTTCTTAAGTAAAATATAGCGCAATGAACGATTTTCTTCAATTACGAGGGTCTCTTAACCGGCAGTTCTAATAGCTTTTAAGTAAAATATAGCGCAAGGAAATCAAATCTAAACATATTTATTTGCTTTATACACATAAGTATAATGACGATACAAAATATAGTTCTGTTTCAGTGTATTGCCATTAAATGGCGTGCATAGTTTACACGAATATAGTAGTAACAAAACTAATTATCAAAGTAACAGTACAATATCAATGATCAATAAACAAGGTAGTAAAGGACTTAAACTAATACATAAAATAACATAAATTAGTTATAAGACGTCAAATAATACAATTTTTCTTTTCAGTCAAAGTTAAGGAATAAGTTCGTTAACAGAATAAAAGCATTTTTCTAAAAGTCATTAATGTAAGTTAGACTTGAATTAAGATTGTGGCATAGTTTTTAACTGGGGTGGCAGTCGGTTCCAATAAGTGTGTAGTGTAAATTGAGACTTCTTCTTCTTCTTCCTAGCGTTATCCCGGTTAAACACCAGGGTCCGCTTAGATTGTAGAGGATGTGGCTGTGGGGCGAGTTATAGCTGATAAACACTCCAGGTCGTATCTAGAGCGGTTCTGCCTCAAGATCGTGAAACTAGCAAATGAGAGGAATAAAACAAGGTGAAAAGGTGATATTTATTTTAACTTAATTTATTTCATTAAAGCAATGTTGTATTTAATTTTGTAATTATTTTTAGGTCTAAGTTTTAAACAAAATTTTGTATTTATTTAATTTCGTATTTATTATTAGTTCTAAGTTTTAAACTAACTTTGTATTTCAATTTCGTATTTATTTTTAGATCTAAGTTTTAAACAAAATTTCGTATTTATTTGTAATTTAAATTTTAATTTACTCTAGTATTTATTTGTTATTTTAAATTTATTGGTTTTTAATATTAGCAATGGTCTACTGCAACCTCACCGCCGTCGGCAAGAATTTTAAAATGTTATGTTAATCTTGTATTTATTCTTGATGTATGTTTTAAATGTCAATGCTGTATTTTATACTTGTGTTTTTAATTTTAATTGTGTATTGTAAAAATTTTGTATTTATTTTGTTAATTTTAGATTATTGTCAATTTGTTATTTTAAAATTATTTATTTACATTTTAAACATTAGACATAAGACTGTATTAGAGTAAGAATATTATACGAGATGGGAAAAGAGCGACCCAAAAAGAACGAGCCAATGCCGCAAAAAACCAACAGCCCGCGGAAAAAATCGAATTGGCCAAAAATACAAGTAAACAAAGATTCTTGCCATGCAAGAAGGGAAGAGACGGCTTAAAAAAAAAAAAAAAAAAAAAAAAAAAAAAAAAAAAAAAAAAAAAAAAAAAAAAACTCAGCCATTTTATTAGCGAAAATGACTTTTTTCTACTAATCATAAAGATATTGGAACTTTATATTTTCTTTTTGGAATTTGAGCAGGAATAATAGGAACTTCTCTTAGTTTAATTATTCGAACTGAATTAGGAAACCCTGGTGCTTTAATTGGAGATGATCAAATTTATTTATTATTTTTTATTGGATTAAAAATATTTTTAAATTATAAAATAAAATTAGTATACAAAATTAGTATATATAAATTAATGGAATAATTATTCTTTCTTAAGTTTTCAAAACAAATGCTTATAACAAGCTCATTAATTAATTAAAATTTAAAAATTAAATTATGTCAAAACTTATTTAATAAAGGATTAATAATAAAATATGAAAAATAAAATACTGTTAAAAGTTGTCCTGTAATAACATATAAATTTTCTACAGGTCGATTTCCAATTCAAATTAATAAAATAATAGTTACAATAAAAAATCAATCAATTAATGGTTTTATTTTAATAGTTTAACGTATTAATATTGCATATTAAGGAAAATATTAGCATTCGCACACTTTCCTCTATATGAACTACAATTTCGTAATTTCGTAAATTACATTTTTCATAGCTCCTGAAGATTTCCCTTCACGTGAGACGAATTTCATAGTATTCCATGGATTCATCGTGCGATTCCCGGGTCCATCACGTTGCAGAGGAAGAAACCATAGCCCGGGACTTGTGACACAGGTTTAGCTTTAAGAGCGCGTTCTTTTTAGTGATCACTGACATTCACCTTCACCGCCAGTGTTCCCTCCCCTGCCTAGCCCATTTTTTACCCTATCAAAGTAACTCTATAGTCAGACACTTCATTAAAAGTTTATAAGAAGATCTTTTTGCATAAATAAAAGTATAATAAAATTTATTTTAAATAAAATTGGGTATAATATTGAAAAGTAATAGTTTTTGGTTAAACAATGGTTTAACCTAATTTCAAACTTTTTTTACTAAAATTTGTCCTTCGACTAAAAAAAAAATTGCCCATGTTGGAGAAATGACACAAAAAAAAAAAAAAAAATTTAGTGTGGAATTGATTTTATACTCAAAATTCCTGTCGCAAAAATGCGGATAAACCTTAGTAATTGAGGATAAATTTTAGTAATCAGGGGGGGCGAAAAAAGGTACATCAGAGGTTTGGTTCAAACGGTTTTTCAAAAATCGGAAATTTTCAAAAATGTGCATTTTATGTGCATTTTCTGTGCACACTTTATTTTCCATTTTTTGGCCGTTTTTGACATTATCCAAAGTTGATAGTTTGAACTCTTTTCAACGACCCTTTGTGCTAAATCAGAAGTGGAGAATAAAATAGGAAGCGGGGATTAAAATTTTCTGATGCAACGTCTTCTAGGAAGTACGTCGATCCTCAATGTTTACATAAATCCTCAAAGCTCCTAATTTAATACGATCATTTAAAAGCAGTAGGTCACAAATACATTGTTTTAAGCGATTTTTTACTTTTAATTTAAAACTAATTAACCTATTTTGTATAAGTATGTTGCATTATAATCGTAAATAAAATTAAAAAAAAAATGGTTAAATTTAGATAAATTTGGTTCAAATGTGCAATTTTGCCCGTAAATTGTTACTAACATTACTATTTTGTTATTTTTTATGTGAGGAAGTCCAGTACAGATTTCCTAATGAATTCCGAACCTAGGTTTACGAGGGTTATAAATGACTAATAACTGAATAAGGTTTTGATTTTATTACGACTTAAAGCGCGAAAGGCATGCAATGCACGAGAATGGAAGAGGTTCGTCTTCGAGAAATGCAAAAGATGCAGATGCGAGAAAAGAAACGCATGGAACAAAACCAGGCAGAAATAGAGGAATTCTGGCACCGGGAATTAATACGCGACGTACAATCGAAGGTAGAGTACCCTGAAATTTGTATGTACCACAAAATATATGGGATCACATATAAATAACGTCACATGTTAAGGGGGGAGGGGGTCACCTAAATGTGATATTGTGTGACAACGGTCCGGGGGGGTTTATATATAATGTTTATTTCTTTAAAACACAAAAACCGACTTTTAATTGTAGAATCTGAACCAAATCTAAATGGCACGGGTACCAGCTTTCAAATAAAAAGAATCATCAAAATCGGTTCAGTAAGCCGAAAATAGTAAAAATTGTAAATGTGTCTATATGATAATAAATGTCACACCAAGGGGAATTGGTTTTAGAAAATGTGACGTCACATCAAGGGAGAGCAGGTTTTGAAAATAATTGCAAGAATAAGGAATAAAACATGAGGGGGTTAAAGGCTCGTAAAGTTCGTGTGACATAATTTATTTCACTCATAAATTGAAAATTTAACTATTTAGGGTTCCGTAGCTCTACGAACCCCTATAGTTCCTCTCTGTCTCGAAATTTCTCTCTTCGCCTACTCTCCTCTATCTAGAGCTACCCCAAACCACTCCTTACCCGCAAAGGCGTCAAAGTCGTCCGCCATCTCTTCTGCAGAAGTCCAGGTAGACAGAGGTCTACCTGGTCTTCTGCGGCCATAAGTGAGTGTTCATATAGTCGCAACATCGGCCTACCTTTGCGGGTCCATTCGTGCCACATAAACTGCCCATTCCCACTTGAGCTTTGCTTTGTTTTCATCTACTTATAGGTGTGTTTTTTTTTAAATAATACTAAAATTATTGTGTAGGCACTTGACGACGAAATTGAAATGGGAGCGTACGAGAAGCACAAACTTTTAAATGAAAAGAGTCTCATCAAAATCGGTTCAGCCAGACGAAACTTCTGGGGTAACAAACATAAACAAAAAACAAAACACATTTCAATTGAGAAACTCGTCCTTATTTGAAGTCGGTTGAAAACACATGTATATATAGATAAATTGATAGATAAGCAATTTATTTATAAATTGCACACACATTTATGTAAAAATTGCCATAAAGGTATACTGGTAAAACCACAATATGATAGGGCAGAGGCGGCCTTATTGCTTAAAGCAATCTCTGACACGCAACCTCATAACATGTATAGTTTATTTTTTATAAACATAATATAAATCTGTATCTGAAGAAATTTAATAAATTGAGCCTCAATAGCTCAACGGTATAAGGTATGGACTGATACCCGCGAGGTACACGGTTTAAACCCCACCGCCGTTGGGCTATTATCGCACCCACTCCTAATACAAATTTTTAATTTAGGCTTAGTAGGAGCGTGCGTTTGATATGATCTAATTAATTCCATAAATGTAACGAGCGGGAATGGTTTCGCGGATTTTCTTTGTTGGGAAATTGTGGTACCATGTTGATCATCATCAGTGAGTAGGTATCAAAATCTAGGTTTCTTAGGTATCTACAAAGTCTTAACTATAAAAGCTAGGCAATTGAATCTTTATATGTTTAACAAGTTTACTTCTAGCACAATATTCCGAGAATTTTATTCATTTGGTAAAAAACGATGTAATGTTTCGAGAAAAGGCAGTTAGTTAGGGCCCTTGCGCTACGTTTGTCTCATTGTGAGGGTTACTGTGATCCCGGGTACTATCAATAAATAACCCAAATAACATTTTTGTTTTCATTTACAGAGATCGCGGCAGTGTGGCGGCGTCCAAGTATGGTGGTGGCAGGGTGTCTCTTGGCTCTGGGGTCGCGGTGAGGCGCGGCATGAAGTGCACGGGCGTGGCAGGCGGCGGCCCCGGTGGGGATGAGCTATTGCTCGGTACCTGCTGGCTGGACCCAAAGCTCGACGCGCCCTCTCCACCGTGCCACGAGCTCCTCGACTCTCTCCTGTCTCCACCCCCTCTCGCTGAACACAAACCCCTACCTCCTTTCACTGGATACACCGGGCATCTTTCTATCAACGGCATCTCGGGACACCACTTCCACGCTATTGCGCAACGTCTTCCCGAAGAGAACAACAACTACCCCACCCAGAGCGGCTACGGCACCGATCACGACGTAGTATCCTCATCAACGTGTGCCGCTGATTCTGAACCTCCCGATTTAGAAGATGTAAAACCACGGAACGAGGATCGGGGTAATGGGGAACAGGAACGGAACGGATTAAATTATACTATAGTATAATAGATTGTAGTACGCAGTAAGTAACCGATCGTTCGGGCAGGATAGCATCTACCAAGTCAGCTTGTCTCAGGCCTTACCAAACCAGGAAACTTCACAAACTATATCTTCTATACGTCTGAAAGAAATATACGTTTAAATTGGTATAATTATAACCACGCGTCGTATGTGTGTGTATGAACAAAAACGACGGAATTGCCAGCATTAAGTTGGCACGTACCAACGTCTTATAAATGACTTCGCTATGTATGGAATACCAAATGTTGTTTACTGTACTCGCAAACACCCATTTAAACTTGGGGCATTCGACGTCTGTTATTACTAACAGTTAACGAACATGGCTGATTCAAATGGCTACTAGCTTTTGACTGCAACGTCACTCGTATCGATGAAGGGTATCCTAATGTTTGGATCCTTGACAATGCGTATGGAAAATTTCATAACGATCATAAGTCACGTCAAAATTGCTTTATTCAATTTGGCTTTTCATAAGCACTTTTTATCTTCATCTTCTTCTTCTTCTTCATAGCCTTATCCCGCTCAAGTACCAGGATCCGTTAAACTTGGAGATTTGGCTGTGGGGAGTTAAGATGACCGTTTGCCTTCATCCCCGGAAACCCCATGATCTATACAAGTTCACGGCTAATATTACTTAGTGACATTAATCAGTTCCCACTGTTTTACGTACCTTCCGAATCTCTGAGGAGGTCGGATGTCAAATATAAAACAGTGATAGGAGGGGTTATAATGCGGTTTTCATCATTAGAAGTGATTCAAGGTTTTATGTATAATACATGCATATCTACATTGCAGGATTCCCTGGAATGGGGCCTTGAGGTATTAAAAACCTCTAAACAACCTGGCGTAAATGCCACTACGATTCCTAAGAGAAAGTCCCGATCTCAACAACATCATAAAGAACTAAATGAGAAATGAGAGAAAGGATAAGGAGGGGGAAGGGGTTGAACAATCCGATTGGTACCTTGCTGAGGATCCTCGAGTATGGAAAGATCTCGTGTGAGAAGAGGGTCAGGGAAATCGCAACACTCAACATTAAGCAAACGAATAGAGGGAGTACGAAAAGGACGAATAGGGGGAGGGGAGGGGGGTGCTTCATGTAGCGTTGAAGATTATTATTATAATTGAAATTATCTCTATATTAATAGGTGAAGCAAAAACTTTCGCTGCCATTTTGCGAAAATTGCGCTTACAAAAGAGTATGAAATTTGGCACAATTATGGTTTATATAGAGGAGGGTGTGCGAATACTAATATGATTATAACATATGCCTTATAAGTATATTCAATTATATCAATAAAACGACACGCAGACCAATGCGAAACGATTTACACACACATGTATACGTTTTACTATACGATGGTCTCAAAGCGAAGTTGTGACGACCGATACGTATATTAATTGTGAAATAGGCCGTACAAAGATAAATTTAAATTTTTTGTAGCTCTTAATAAGCATACAGTACGCAAATTATCTAAAGATTTATGGGCAAATTTCGACGAGCCGGCGGTATATAGTTGATATAAATGAATGAATGAAATGAATTTTGATGAGGCGTTTTTTGTGTCTATTCGAATGAGATCTTAAATGAGGTAACAGTCAGGTTGGTTGTTTTTTTGCCAATGCAATGTATAATTCCTTTGTGTCTGTATTCTTTTTAAAAATATCCTTTAGTACATCGATGTTGAACGAATATTAATATTTATATGCCAAAATCGTGCAGTTTAAATGTAAACATAACGGATTTCCGCTTTTTAATAATTTCTCCGAGCACGAATGGAACAAATATCTTACTTTCTCTTTGTCGCTATTTTTGAATGCGACCTCCTTTTGTTTTATGACCTCTTTCACTAACGGCGAATCGTGCTGAGCGTTAACTCATTTTATAATGTTGTAAAATAAAACAGAATCATCGAAATCGGTAACCACAAAGGGAGAGTTGTGATGTCGCCTGGTGGGATTAACTTCGTTTAAGTAATTTTAAATTTTCTTGATTGTTACGGATTTGTGCAAAATAAATTTGTGCAAAGTAAAAGTGTTGTGTGTTACAACTGACTATATTCTTTAAACATTTTAGTTTGGAAACTTTTTTCTGTGAATAAAGATTTTCGCTCCAAAAAGGATCCTTGATATGGAAATTTTTGACTGCATGAAAAACTAAACCACATTGCTTTAATCCGCGAATGAAACGTTTAAATGAAATTCATTCGCGGATTAAAGCAAAGTAGTTTAGTTTTTCATGCATGTCATGGATTTCCGCAAAGTAACGTCTGATTCTATCAGTTAATTTTTGACTGGCCCATTGGCGCAGTTGGCAGTGATCCTGTCTTCCGTACCGGGAGTTGTGGGTTTGATTACCGCTTCGAGTTCCCGGGTCGGTGTGTATTATCTGTATATATATATATATTTCCAAAACAAAAGTCCTGTATAAAATGAGGCTTTTACCTTTAATGCAGGCATTAACTTGTCAACCTTAGGAACAGACGTGCGTGTGTCAAAGTCCTGTATTTATTCATTTATTTAATGACTTTCACAGCCTGCAAGAAAATCTGATGTAAAAACAGTTGAAGTAAATCAATTTAGAAAGTAGGCAAACATCCACGAATCCACTTAATAGCCGTGAATCCACTCTAATCAGAGCCGATTCGCGACGGTGACTACAATCGCCATAAAGCAGTGAATAGGTTTAACTCTTTATAACAATAGTACAAGATGTGGCACACAGTTGTAAATGTTGATTTATTACGGTGGAGTCTAATCGAGGGTAATGTGTTATAGTCGAGAGTAAGATTATTCGCTAACTACCAATTTAGCTTCCATAAATGCGTGAATATCAAGGAGGTCGTAGTTTAATTAGTGGCCGGCATTTGAGTCGATCGCTAATAGATTATTTCTGAAGGTGTTTCTATTAATATGATATTAATTCAGAAACTATTTTTAGGACCAGTACTGGTCCAGATTGGCTCAGGAGTGGTACGGGCTGGGAGAGGCCTTTGCCCAGCAGTGGGAGAAAAAGGCCTGTGGATGACGATGATGATGAAGTGATATGAGTGCCTCACCCGAACAAAGTCGCCGTACAGCTAGTAGAATTTACAATTAGGAATTTAAAATTTTTATTCATTAGGAAATTAAGATTGACTTGGTAACATTAATAGAACCAGATTTAGTAGCAGTTAATCAGTGTTCGCCATTTGAGCTGATGACTGGATTAATCAGTTATAACCACAGTCGAGATGGGTGATTGTGGTGTTACGGAAGGCACGTAAAACAGTGATTAATGTCTATGTGTGATATTAGTCGTAAGAATCGTCGAGACACCGTGGTCCCTGCAGGAAGCTGTGAATTGCTATTTAAAAGGACCCTGATACAGGACCGTGATGACGCTAGAAAGAACAAATGTGTGAATATCAAGCTGAAAGATTACGTGTGATATTCCAGTAATAATCTCAAGCAATTTTATAACCAGTGTTTGATGTCTCGAGGTATATGCATGTTGTTAGGGTTTACACCAAAAGTTCTGGACCGATTTTGATGCGGTTGTTTATGACTGAAAGCTCGATTCAATCCAATTTGTTTTTTGAACGTAAAGTGCTTGACAGTACTGGCAAAATTGGCCCCTATAATTGCAATGTAAATTATCATTGCTGGTTAAAAAAAATCCTTTCAAATTAGGACGGACGCACGGACGGACACAACAGAACCCTAAACAACCAGAATGTTCAAACGATACGTGTTCTGCAAAACAAATATTTTGAATGTGATAAAATGCTAAAGTAATGCGCTGGTAGGCAAATATTTTGTTTTATTTGTATATACGACTGCACAAAGGGAACGGCTGTTATCTATGTATGTTTGTATATCACGTTCTTCACATTAAACGTGTTATTACAGGTGTATAAACGTACAAAAAATATAACTGCACTGATAATGCAGGTTTGTTTACAGTAACTACCAGTTGATGTGACGCATTTTAAAATCCCTGACTGGCTATTTCCTGGTGTGTCAAGATCGTTGTCAGATGCTTTAATGCTATTTCCATCTAAATACCAATCTAAACTAAATTGTAGTATTCATTTTATCTATATCTATTAGTATAAACGCGAAAGTTTGTACACATGGAGGTATGGATGTATGTCTGGATGTATATTTGACGCTCTTTGACGGAAAAACTACGGCATGGATTTTAATAAAACTTAACAAGAATACAGTTTATACACCAGAATAACACATAGGCTATAAATTATAAAGATATTGTGTGAAATTTCATACTCGTCCGACCGCGCAATTTTCGTAAGATGGTACCGAAAGTTTTCGCTTCACTTATTAATATATAGATAGGGTTTATATATTTTATATAATAGTTTAGTACAAAGGTTGTATATCGACTCAGTTGTACAATAAATGTAATGTACATTGTTGAGAATACATCCTTGACAATACAATTTTCCCACAATGCACCAGTTAGAAGGTCAGAATGGCACTCTTGTGATTTAAGTATATCTTAACGACGTACTCCGATCAAGTGATGAATCTTTTTCAATATTCATAATTTTCCACGTCATTTGTTTTTCATCATCATCATCATCAGCCTATTGCAGTCCACTGCTGAACTTAGGCCTCTCCCAAATCGCGCCATTTCACCCTGTCTTCGACTTGACGCATCCAACATCTCTCAGCGACCTGTCGCAATTTCTTTTTTTAGAATAATCAAAAAGTATTAGTATGAGGAGGTCGTGGCTTAATCTATGGTCGTTGAATTGAATCTTTTTTATTTTACTTAATTTTACTCAATCGAAGGCACGGGCACAGCTAGTAGTTAAACAAAAATTCACAATGGTATATTTACATATTTATTTACCTATTTCATTCGCTTCCTTCTGACCTTTAGCTCTCAATAGCTCAAAGTTGGAGTGGATACAATAATAGTACAATTGTATAACCTTTTATTTATAAAAAATTCACAAATACCGATTCAAAGCCAATAAACTACCGTCAAATGTCCCTTGCGGGCGATTGTTATGCCGTGTCGAATGCACATTCCATGTCGTGACAAAAGAGTGAAGTCATCGGCATAAATCAATGGAAATAACGCCTCAGTAATGAATACTTATTTAAAAGAATTACCTTATGTTAGCAATGGCAGAAATGTTGGGGATTTTTACATTATTTTATACGTATTACAGTATTACAGGCAAGTACTAATATTTGTACATCTTACAGTTCCATGGGAGATCAACATCCCTAAAGACCATCTGATAAAAACGAACAAGTACTCTGACCTAACCTTGTGAGTGTGGGTTGTGCGTTCGATTCCCGCGGAAGGCAGGACCACTGTCCACTGCGCCAACGGGCCAATCAAAAAAGCAGAACGAGTTTTGGCTTGCATCGCCCTTCGTAGCATGCTGCACTAGGCCATAACCCATTTGGCCCTAGGGAAAATACCCCCCTGCCAGCGGCGCCTGGATTTGAACTTGGTACCTTGCAGATTTCAGTCCATCACTTTTACCATTTAGCTATTGAGGCTATAAACATGATCTTTAATTAGTACCTTAGACCATCGCATATTCCATGATATCATGACAAGTACCTCAAGTAAAATGACGTGAATATTAACAATAGCATGTCTAAACGATAAAGTTAACCTTTTTAAGAAAGACACTACAGAAGACACCATACTCAGTTTAGTAGATCAAGGCGAACCAACCCAACAAGGAAGTGTCCTTACACACGCACGAGACGCGTTACACCTTGCCTTACTAACGAGTTCTAATCTGCTTATACAAAGCAAAACTCTAAGATGCATAAGTATAAAATTATACAAAGTGACTGGTGGGACACTTAAGGTACTCGGTTTTCGATTCACGTTATAATTGTGTAATAAAAATAAGTGCTAAGTTTTTGACCAAATATCCTTAAAATTAGTTAAAGTGTGGTCTTACATTCTGTGGTTAATTCGTTTTTTGAAAAAGTTACTTCGTATATAAGACTCTATCACATCAAAATACAGTTGTTGGTCTAAAGATTACTTCAGTTTATGAATACAATAATGTTTAATCGAGCATCTACTATACAACACGTCAATAGGAGTGTATACGATAC
>JANCMC010009358.1:109529-127681 GCA_024363005.1 Charaxes varanes | reverse complement strand
TTGATTGTACAATTCTTCCGCCTCTGCATACACACGAGTAGATAATTTAAATTTAAACATCATCCGCAAGTGTGTTATTAGTGCTGAAATGGCTCACAGCTGTTGTGTTTTTGGCGGCAACATTATCGTTCAAGTTTTAAAATAAACTAGCGGACCCGGCAGACGTTGTCCTGCCCGAATGTTGGGTCACTTATTATGTACTACATTCTATTATCCTATAATTATTCCCCGTTTCCATTTCCGTTCCGGTTCCGTTTTCGTTCCATTTCTTTTTCCGCTTTGCCATACCTTTTTTTAAACAAACTTTGTCCTAACAATAACGAACACAACAAATTTGGTGCAGTCGTTCGGAAGTTATGAACGTGCATACATTCCAGCGATTGTAAATTCAAATATAAGCTATCCTGTCTTTCAAGTTGGATCAAATTGCATACGGTGCGGAAAAATGATTAAAATCAGTTTAGTAGCTTAGGAGACCATCGCGTACAAACAAACTGATGCGTAATTTATACATATATATTTAGATGAGGCATGTTGTATGAGCAAAGTTTGAGTCACATAGCAAACGCTCTAAGTCGGTGCCGTCTGAACATACCTTCATCAATCATCTGAACTTACCTGTTATATTATTATACTATTATATCCATCCAATATATGAGTATACACATATATTTTATACATTTTTAAATAGGATCTTGAGAGATAACATACTCTCAAAATACACTTAAATGAATGAATGAATGAATGAATATTCTTTATTGTACACCACAAAAATACATGTTACATAATATTTAGTCTTAATAAAAAAAGATTAACTCCTAAATTTAAGGACATTTTTAATTAACAAAACACGAACGAAGTGACAGGTCAACATCTAGTGGGTAGGCGACGTAATAAAATAATAAAAATTGGATTTTTGCGTTTCAGCCGTTCTTAACGAAACTGCCATAAAATATATTGAACTTTCAAATAAATTATTTGCAAACAAAAACAAAATTCATCGTAAAGAGATGAAAAAAGCTCTGTCTCATCGAATACTAATGGAAATGTTCCAGCTCCGCGCTTTTCGTTACTTATTTCAATTGCAAAAGTTATTAAAATTTCTGTACAGATGTTGCTTTAAAAGGATTCTGTTGTGGCCGAAATAATCTTTATCTTACGCCGGCTGTTTCCCACGGCTTCTTCCGCGTAACAGAATACTTGCGAGAATCTTTAGACGCCTCTTAGCCACTTTTAGTACAAAATCTTTAATGGCCTCCACAAACTCGCCGCGGGGTTTGAACTCAGCACCACGCGGACTGCAGGCCGTCCGTCTACCGCTGAGCTACAGCGATTTCCGTTACATAACGTGGGCGGTCCATTACTGGGGCCAAACACGAACGATACATCTCCAATATTGCTCGTACTTGTATCAATTTAGATATAGAAAATTTACTACTACAATTTTTCTCTCCAAGCGCAAAGAACTTTAACCTCTATGCCCCTTGTAATACTGGCTTTATTTGAATGCATATCGAAATAATGGGATATGGTAACCATAAATGTAAACAACAATAGTAATCTGTAACAGTAGTATTATATATAATATATAAATGTCACCTATCACGAAATGTCGATAACCGTGGGACGAACAAAACATGAAACTTGGCAATAACGTAGTTTATAGTTATCTAGTAGACATCCGCTAAGTACGGATTTCCGATAAGGCCAGATGAACATATAAAGGCTCTCGTAGTAGCGGGGAGCAGCTAGTTGAAAAAACGAGATGATTCAACAGTAAGGATCGAATGGATATCCGAAAGGCGTACGTTTCAAACCGCGACTCCGCTGGGCTGCCTTAGTCCTTTCCAAACACAAGTTTATAAAAATAGCTTAACTGAAGCAGTAAATACAATATTATGACTTACATCTTATTCTTATACCATTATTTTATGAATAAAAATTACATTTTCTTTTTAAAGAAAATTTTGGTACGACCGGACTAGTTTAAGTTTTTTAATACTCCTTGAAGTGCGAAGAAGATTCGTATTTGAAAATAAAAGCATAATTAGGCTTCTTCCAAAATAATATAATATTCCGAAGAAATCCCATTACATACGGAATTATGGTGCCAATAGGCAGAGTTAAGGACTGCACTTTATGTAACAGCGCCCGAACAATATTCTCCGATATGAGAAACTGAACATTTGGTGGAAACCTGATATAGAAGCCTAAAACTCCACCAAACTAATTCGCAGACATACGTATGTTTCTCTAGCTATATTAAGCTATATTAAGCTATTATGATTGTACTCCAATTGCTGTTTGTTTTGCGCTAACCAGCCTCACCCGTTTATTCCGATATCACCAATAACTGTTTCACGCAGAAAGTAGCGCCATCTAGTATACGTTTGGTAACAACATAAAAAATTGTGCGTGCTACATTATTTCTTCCATTAAGAATCTCACCGCACCACAAACGTGGGGAGTCTTAAAGTCACTCGGTGTGGGAAAGTTCGCAGATAAATCTAATATTCATCTTATATATATTCTCTCCATTTCTAGTAAGGCTGCTGGCGTAAGATGGCCTATGACGGCGTATGAAAGCATATGACGACCTAAATCGGAAACTGTAATTATACATATTTTAAATTTTTCTTTGGTCAACAAGATCTATCCTTCTTTAGGGAAAATGGCCCATGTTATTCCTCTCCCAAAAACTGATAATCCTTCTTCCTTTTCACATTTTCGTTATATTTCTATTTTACCTATTCTCTCCAAATTTATAGAAAATGCTGTTTTCCAACAGTTATCTATTGGTCTTTCAAATAACAACCTTTTAAGCTCCTATCAATCAGGTTTTCGTCCTTTCCATAGTACTGTTACAGCAATAATCAAGGTCACTGATGATATCCGCTACTTGATTTTTGCAATGCGTCTAACACAGTTGACTTTGAGATATTGCTTGGTATCTTTGGCTCTATTAATCTATCTCCTCCTGAGATTGAATGGTTTCGCTCTTATGTTCACGGGCGCCAGCAGAGAATTCGCACAGATGATGCTTATTCTGAATGGGTGGATCTTTCTGCTGGTGTTCCTCAAGGCGGCGTACTATCTCTATGTAGACACACAACGATATCAGAATTGGCAGCTACAATTAATATTGTTAATTCTGAATGCTGTAATTAAGGAGTGGGCTGACTCATATGGCTTTTAATCAATCCATTGAAATCTCAATCTATGATTATTGGTAGCTGACCGTTAAGAAATCATATTGACTTTAATACTACTGCATCAGTTTTTTTCAATGGAATTTGCCTAATTTTTTCTAACATAGCTAAAAACTTAGGTTTAACAATGGATGGAAACCTGACATGGTCTGCTTATGTAAACGAGATCAGTAAGCGCATGCATTTCTCAACTCATTCTTAGAGAAAGTTGCAGAATTTCTTACCTCAGCCTACTAAGATTATGTTGGCCCAATCACTACTTCTACCTATTCTCGACTACGCAGATGTATGTTATTTAGATGCTACAGAACTTCTCGACGAACTAGTTCTACAGAATTTGTGTATTCCTTTCATATACGGACTATGCAAATTTGATCATATCTCTGAATATCGTCGTAAATTAAAATGGTTCCCAATTCGCCAACGCCAGAATATGCATTTATTGACTACCTTTTTTAATATTTTAAAAAACTCTTCTCCTTGCTATCTATTTCACAAATTTCATTTTCGCCTTCCTAATGACAGGCCTCTCAGGTCTTGTGTTATTAAAAAAGAATTAGAGGTACCTTTTTACAACACATTATTTATAAAAATTCATTTTCTATAATTACTGCACAGCTTTGGAATTCTCTTTAAGATTAATTTACCAATAAAAACAATATTATCTTTCTGTATGAGTAATATATTATATTTTTAATTATATATAATGTATTTAAGATTAGCTTATTTAAGTAGTATATATTTAATATATATTATCCTATTACTATATATATTTGTAAAATATTGTAATTATGTATCCACCTACACCGTAATCAATTGTTATTTATTTTTCTCGCACTCTAAGGTAACTGGAAGTTATCTCTTAAAGAGATAAGTATACCTTTGTGTACATATTTTATAAGCTCCATTTTCTTTTATAATTTTATGTCGTACATGAATAATTAATGAAAATGAAAAAATAAAATGAAGTTACATAAATATATTTTTTTAATTATTCTGAACCTAGTAATATTGTACACTTACGCTGACTAGACGGCCAAATCTGTTAGTAGCATTTACATAATTATTAAAGTTGCCAATGTTACGCGTCGATTAATGGCAACACTGAGGTTGACAAGTTAAATCGGAAATATGCCAACAATGGAAAGAACAAGGTCAAAAAGTCATTGATTATTAATAAAAATTCGTTTTTGTGGCACAATAATAACAAAAAAGAGGTATAATATAATTTTTAACAGATATTCAATCATTTTAATTTAAGTAAACTAAACAAAGCTATAGTCTGTCACTTTTACAGACGCGCGCTTAGTCAAGTGACGCTATATCCGCTCCCATTTTATGCTTCGTGTCGCTGCGCCATTTTGATACGTTTGTTGTCTATAATTTTCAATAGATCGGCTTTATGGCAAGGTCCGTAGATAATTTTAGTCTTTGGATATCTACTTTATTGAGCTTTTGTGCTCTCTGCTTTCTATTTCATTCTACAAAGGCGTGTCAAAATAATGATCTACAACTGTAGTTTAAAACATTTTTCAGGATTTCCTGGTAGTATTAATATGTATGAAGTATTTTGAGATGGAAACCTGGTCGAATTTGTGTCGGTGCTGTTTGTCTCCGGAAACTGTCGTTTCCCTGTTGAATGACGATGGGGACGTGAGAGAGCAGTTCTTGGAGACCACCAGTATAAAGGTAAAACGCAGATTTATATAATAAAAATTAGTACTATAAAAAGATTTGCCTAGACAATAATTGAGAACCTATTGGCCCACCTTAGGCTGAATATTAAACATTTAATATATTAAAATGGTGGCTCATGTCTGGTATTATATGTTAATGTTTTGATCAGAAAAAGTCCTTTTCAATCTAACTTGAAATATTGTACTCAGTCAAAAACAACTGGTAACCCTCAGGTAGGTTACCAAAACTGAAAGTATTTTACAATATAGTTGCTTTGCTTTGCTTCACCTATGTACTCGTCAAGTCGTCACTTGAGTAGTTGTTTTTAATAGTGTAGAGTCGGTAAACTTGTCGATCGAATAACATCAATAGAGACGAGACGAATTTCTTAGCTTTCCATGGATTCACCGGTATAAAAATGAATCGCAAAATGTGTTGTTAAGCGCATAACTCAACAACGCTTGGACCAGTTTTACAAATACTTTTTTAGTGGCTTTAGCTGCGACCGGATAATAGATGGGTGACCCATTCTAACACTGTTTTATTATTGATATCCGACCTCCTCCGTGTTTCGTAAGGCACGTAAAATAGTGGGACCCGATTAATGTCACTGAGTGATATTAGTTGAGAGGTAGAGTTCGGGGGTTTCCGAGGATGACTTCAGATGGCAATCAGTCATCTTAACTTCCCTCACAGCCCTATCCTCTGCAATCTAAGTGGACTGAGATAACGCTAGGAAGAAGAAGACTTGTTTGCAATTCTACATAAGAATAAATGAAGTTCACATACATCAAAGTCAATAACAAGAATTAAAATTACTACTGCAATACAATCCCTTAGAATACCTCGAAAAAATTACAGTTTGCACCTAAATATAATCACGCATTATATTAAACATTTTTTTTATAATACTAAGTTTTTTTTAAGTTTTATTGAGTTTGTGAACACGCTGCTGGCATATCTAATTAAATAAAATAATGCGCCATTTTTAATTTCACCACAATAATGCAAAGCAATTGCACGCATTTGAATGACATTTCGTCACATATTTCATTATTTAATAAACTACTTTTGTAGCGCTACATGAGTCCGGTTCTAAATCTCAAAGCCTACGTCTCGAACAGATAGATACAAATTAAAAAAAAAACATACAATAATCTACAACGCGTAGCCACCATTTCAAAGCGGAAACACAGCAATGATAACCACAAAGCCTTTTCGCTACAGAAGCCTCTTTCAATTTTCAGCAGGGAACTCTGTTATAACGACAGTCGCTCTTGAACAGCGAGGGTCATTGTACGTACTAACGGATGTACGAATATAAGTCTTCATCTTGCATATCTGTCTCTTTGTTTTGTTAATTTATTAGGGATCCGTACCTGCGAAGGAATAAAGGATAACTTCGTCGTCAGTTCGTCTGACTAGAAATTAATACCAAATACTGTATCTGCGGTCCCTTGAAGTTGTGAAAAAAAATTAACCCGCTAATTCTAGATATGGTCATTTATGTCGAATTTATCATTCCTTTGTGAATGTACTATAGATTTGTTAGAAGGGAATAAAAACCTATAGATACATCTCGTTGTGCTAGACTCATGAAATTTCCCAAAATGCGTAAGTTTGTGGAAAAAAATTCAATTACTTTGTCTTACTTAAAAGAAAATTTAAAATAACCTGGTAAAAAATTATTAGTGCGCGAATCTGACTTGCACTCGCCCGGAATAAGATTTACTAATACATCGTATACCTATGTAAAATGTAACAGACTGTTATAATTTTATACAATAAAAAAGAGAACTGTCTGTAAAATCTTAGTAATTTTTTAACTTTCTCTAAATAGACTAAATTATTGTTAATTTAATTATATATTATAACCTATAATTTTTAAATAATCTATGTGCCTGTTTGTCCGAAAGAATATTTGGAGTTATCTCAGGATTAATCATTAACAGACTGTATGAATGCTACTGGAATACGATTTATTTAAAGTATATACATATATGATTTGAATACGTGCGTAATATGTAAATACAGTGTAAACTCTTTATAACGTCATTCGTTATATTGAAAAACTCCTTATTACTAAGAAATAGGTCTTAGCATTCCATGGATTCAATGTGCGAGTGCTGGGTCCACGTGAAATTTTTCGTCGGTTTTTTCTTGAAATGTGTAATTTTTTTTACCATTTTTTTTTAACTGAATACAGTATAAAGAATTCTTCTATATATGTAAATGTATGTTTTACATTAAGATGAATTTGAATAGACAACGTCAATTTGTTTTTTGTGTCCTAATGCTCCTACTGTTAAAATATGAGTTCGATTCTTGCGTTGTCGAAATCCTGCATTTCCTACATTTGTACAAATTTTTTTTTTTATATTTTCAAATTAGTTCTGTTGATTTATGTAGATAAGTATAAATGTCTGTTGACGCACATAGAGAAGGGTTGTCTGAAGCGAAACACCAAAAAGGTACGGCGAAGGGAGCGTACCATGAAAGCCGAAACTTCTGATTTTGAAAGTGCTAAGTTATCATCCAATGAATGTGGTAAGTTCTTTTTTTTTTATTAGCCCGTAATGTCCCACTGCTAGGCAAAGGCTACCCGTCTCTTAGACCATTCTCCTCTTTCCCGAACCATCCCGATCCACTCCTTTCCCACAAAGGCGTCCAAGTCGTCGCGTCACCTCTTCCTCGGCCTACCCAGTCTTCGGCGGCCATTGGTGGGAGTCCATAGAGTCGCAACATTGGCCCACCTTTGCTGGCCCATTCGCGACATGATAAAGTAAGGGTAAGTTCTTACATTGGTTAAAATTAAAAAAAAAAACTATTTTACTTATATTTTCAAATTTTTATATTAATTCAAATACTTTTATCGCGTATCAATACGGAACCCCTCTATATTGACTCCGAGTTTCGAAAGGCACGTAAAACCGTGGGTCCCGATTAATGTCAATGAGTGATGTTAGTCCTGAGATTGGCCCTAATACACCAGTGACGTCACACTTTCATGGCCATTTAAGGTCTAAAGTCTGATAATATCAAAAACAATGTATGGAAGTGATATATTTTATAGTCATATCCTTTGTAGGAATGCACTATATCGATCAGTTCATACGCCAACTCTCATTACGCCAAAAATTTAGTGGTTGTGCTCACCGCCTTTTTTGCAGGCTTGATTCGCGCTTGAGACTCGCCTCAGCTCGGCAATTGTGAAATATACTCATAGATTTGCATATATTATCCATAATAAAAACCGTCCTCTGAAATTTCACTAATGATTTAAGATTAAAAGAGTGGGCAGCGACTTAGGTTCTACGTAAAGAAGCGAAACTAAGAAGGGTGTTAAATAATTCAATATTCTTTTAAAGCACATTAATACACACACATAAATACCCAAACAAAATGCATGAATATAACATAAGTCATAAATAGGACAAAATGAAATATATGTACTTACATAAGTTTTGTAATCATGACTGTGGGCGACTTAATAGGACCAACTGCCGTCTGACGTCATCCCCGGAACTCCCACAATCTCACGACCAAAATAATTCAGTGACTTTAATCGGGACCCAC
The DNA here is from genome assembly GCA_024363005.1 of Charaxes varanes. Taxonomy (NCBI): domain Eukaryota; kingdom Metazoa; phylum Arthropoda; class Insecta; order Lepidoptera; family Nymphalidae; genus Charaxes; species Charaxes varanes. Next base: position 119,219 of record JANCMC010009358.1, on the reverse strand, counting down.
TGTTTTAAGTGCCTTCCGAAACACGGAGAAGGTCGTGTATTTGAAAACCAGTGTAGCGGCAGCTACATAGCAAGATGGCAATGATGTCAAGTGGAAAAAGGTTACACCAAAGCAAACTAGATGGCGCTTCACCGGGAGGGGGGAGGGTGGGGAGACAGAGGGTCTCTACCCGGCTAGGGACCTACGCGCGAGGAACTCGTCGAACGAAGGAAGTTACGGGAAACAACTAGTATTTATAAAGCTTGCATGCATGTTGTAATACAGCATGGATAAAGATTAAATGATACAGAACGGAAATCAGAGCGGCAGGAAACTTTACACCTATTTCCAACTTTGTTGCTGGCACTACTCTTATCACTGATCTACAGCCCTCGGTGGTATAAATCAAAGCAGCAATATTTTTTTTACATTACTATCGTTATGGGAGTTTTGCCAGGTAATAAATCGGAAGCCTGTCCAAGGCAATACTTTATATTAATTTTCCCTTCAAAAATTAAAGTCAATTTTTTTGTTGTCGTCCTATGAAGCTTGTGTCAGGACGGCTCGAGATTGGGATTTCCCGAGGTTCCATTCAAATATCTGTAATCCAGTTAAATCACTGGGCCATTGAGGTTCTGAAACTCCTATTATAAAATAAACTGTTTTATTAATATGAAAAATCTCACATTTTCTGTAAATGGTGTGTTAATTATGTAAATGGTATTTTTCCTGAGATGTTTTATGTAATATTAAAAATGATATTTTATGTAATATTAAAAAAAACCCCGATACTCAACTCGGTTATGTTCGTTGAATTCAGTAAACTAATAAGCCATTAACAAACCCCCCCCCCGCCCCCCCCCCCCCCCCACCCCACACAAACCCCAAAAAAACAAACAACTACACTACCCAAATCAACTAACAAGATTAAGCATAGAGGAAGAGGACACGATGTGTTATAGGTAACAGCCGCCTGTTATACACAAATATTTTTTTAGAAATATATAATTACATACATATGGATAATACAACCAGATTCGAGGTGGGAATCGAACCGACGACCCCCAGAGCGGAAGGCAGGGTCACTGCCAACTGTGCCAACGGGCCAGCCAGAAATTATAGCATATAGAATGTAGTAAATAGTAAGTAACCCAACGTTCGGGCAGGACTACGTTTGCTAGATCCGCGGTCTGCGGGACGTGCAAAGATGAAATTTGGTAACGAGTTTTCATTTCAATAAATTTTAGTAGACATCCGCTAACAACAGATTTTTCAACAGGGCCGGAGTAGCAGAGTTTACTTAAGTTTAATTTTAGGCAGACGAAGTCGCGGGAAACACCTAATTAAATTATAATTTAACGATTGGCTGACCACGTAGAATATTATAATAGAACATCAAATCGCGTGTAACAAGGCTTTTAAGCCCCAACTACCCTTAGATTGTAATCAATTTGCTCGTAAAATAACCATACCGGTGCTGTTCATTGGATAATTGTATAGCTTATATTTACATCTGACTGCCCTTTAATTACAGATGCATTTACCACAGTTAACTAGAAATTACATTGTTTTTACTAAAAAAGAAAACAGCTTTATACTATGATAGCACGAACATACTTTTAAGTGTTCCGTAGGACTACAAGGAACCCTTATAATTTCGCTCTGTCTATCCGTCCGTTCGTCTGTCTGTTTGCTTGTTCCGGCTATAATTACAAGTTACAAGGAATAATATAAGTTTCTGAATCCCAAGCCAACAAGTGTCAAAACATTGAGCCGTCACATAAGCTGTCAGTTAGACAGTGACAAATGAGAAATATGATATAACAGTGACATCGACATAAATTCAAGTCAAATGCTATCTATATAATAATTATTCAAGTCAATCAATGGTACTCGGTAATTAGGAGTTTTTAGTAATGGGTTAAGATATTATATTTCCTGAAAATTATTAGGAGAAAACTTAAAGCCTAGTTTAAAACATAAATGTTGTTAGGACTCTATTACTTATAATAAACTATTATAGCCTTTCAAGGTACCATTTTATAAAATTGGAGCTAAAAGAGGAGCATGAAATTTGGCGCAATTAATGTTTATATATAGCATGGTGTACGACTGTTAATATTATATGCATTATTAGTAAATTAAATTATTAAAATAAAACATCACTCATACCAATTTCTAAATGATTTACTTACACATGCATACATATTACTTTACATTGTGTCAAAGCCATGTCAAATATGACGAAAGTATGTATATTAATTGTCAAACTACAATTAAAACGATATCTTGGGTAATGTGTCAATAATTTATGGTTTAATTTCGACCACCCGGTGATCTCTAGTCATAATTAAACCAAATATTGAAAATTTATGAACCTGAAATCGGATGTAATACGATTCTTTTTTTTTTTAATTGGAGATAGGCAAGCGCTTGACCGCAGTCACGCTTGATAAAGTGTAGATGCGATCTATGGTGAAGCGTGCTTGCCTAGAATGAACCTATTCACTCTTTCCTTAAAGATACCCATGTTGTAGTGGTCTGGGAACACAGACGCCGGGATATATAAATACATACATATGGATAATACACCCAGACTCGAGGTGGGAATCGAACCCACGACCCCCGGAGCAGAAGAATTAAATATGAATAAATAAAATTAGTAAAACGCGTTTATTTTTGAGCATTACATTATTTGTTACTTCATACTTTGTTATTTATTATTTACAAAAAAAAAGTTTATATTGTATGTATTTATATATGTAACAAATGTAACAAAATAATGACATTAACTTATTTATATAACTACTAGCTGTACCCCACGACTACGTCCGCGTGGGCCACCCTTATCACTTAGGAGTATAAAAAATAGATAGTAGTCGATTCTCAGACCTACTGAATAAGCATATAAAATTTCATAAAAATCGGTCAAGCCGTTTCGGAGGAGTACGGTAACAAACATTGTGACACGAGAATTTTATATATAAGACAGTGTGTTAAGTGTGATGCCCCAAAAAAGGTGGAACGTCTCAATCTCTGTAGAATTTCTGAAACACAGGGGAGATCGGATTGAAAACAAATGTTAGAGTGGATCACCAATCTATAACCCGACCACGGCAAAAACTGCTTAACCTAGCGATCGACTCAAATGCCGACTATGAATTAAGCTACGATCTCCTTTACTGCGATTACTTCTTAGGTATGCCTAATATTGAATCCTCCAAAAAATTGTATACAGTTCTCTCTAACTCTCTACTCAACTCTAACTCTAGTTGCATCGAGGTTTGAACCGGTTGCTTTACACATTCCAGTCCATCCCTTGTATGGGTGTGCTATTGTGATATACATATATAAAACAAATATACGGTACAGGGGTCCAAAATCTTTGTGACGTCCCATGATAAAACTAAAAAGATTATAAAAAAAATTAAAACTGCTGTTTTGTTTTCATTTTTTTTTAATACGTGCATTACATTGGAAAATTAGTGACATCACACTAAGGGGGAGGGGGTGGAGAAAGTGCGACAATCTGTGACAAGGAGTAGAGGAGGGGATTAAAAATCGTAAAAGTCGTGTGACGTAATTTATGGATGACCACTCACTAGAATCCTTTCCAAAAATTAATCTCCACAAAGTTTTTACACAGAATTTTTAGTCATGCATTGGAATGATATTAAACATCAACAAGCTGTTAATTTAAAAGCTAAATAGTTTTAATAGAATATGTGACACAAAATAAGGAATAATAACAGCAGATGGATTTTCCCTAGCTATTCCCCACAAATTCGTCCGCGTGTTCCACTCTTATCACTTAAAGGTTTAAAAAAAGTTTTTCGGATAAGGATTAAGACTATGTTTATAAAAAGACCTTCACAAATATTGCATTATTTTAGAACAAATTTGATTAGCTTAAAAAAAAGGCTATACTGAGCCAACCTTAAAAGGTAGACATATGCCGTCGCGGGCTTTTACTTAGAGGTTTTAAAGGGGAACAATTTTGTCATACGTGAGTATTGCGAAACTTTAACCATTTACGCAGCGCACGCAGCGGAAGCTCTCAAATGGGAAGAAGAACCCCCGATTTTGAAACAATCTTCATTGGTGCTCCGCTCCTATTGGACTTAGCGTGATGATATATAGCCTATGGCCTTCCTCGATAAATGACCTATGCACATCGACCAATGTAATGCCGGAGCCAGACTTACACAGACGGACACAGGCAGTATTATTTATCTCATTTCAAATAATATAATCGGCTAAAAATAAAAGAATACTGAAAAAGAAAAATCCGAGACGGATTTAACTGGTGATTAAAATATTAAAACGCGATTCAAGTCGCGCATAATATGTTGCATAAATATTTTCTTTAAATAGGTGGCCACGAGCGTGTAACGACACTCTTATATAGAATGGGTCCTGTATCTTTTTTTTTATATAACAAGGGGCAAACGAGCAGGCGGTACACCTAAGTGACTACCGACGCCCATGGACAACTGCAACACCAGAGGGCTCGCAGATGCGTTACCGGCCATCTGATACGCAAAAAAAGTTATGTATTAAATAACTTCAAAATTTATCGTTGATATCACTCAAATAAAATTTTCTAATGAATTTCTATCGTGTCATATCAAAATGGAAAATTTCTCTACATCTTTTTGTACTCTTTAGGTGAACCGCCTGCTCGTTTGCCCCTTGTTATATATAAAAAAAAATAAGATACAGAACCCATTCTATATAAGAGTGTCGTTACACGCTCGTGGCCACCTATTTAAAGAAAATATTTCTGCAACGTATTATGCGCGACTTGAATCGCGTTTTAATATTTTAATCACCAGTTAAATCCGTCTCGGAATTTTTAATTTTTTCAGTATTCTTTTATTTTTAGCCGATTACATTATTTGAAATGAAATAAATAATACTGCCTGTGTCCGTCTGTGTAAGTCTGGCTCCGGCATTACATTGGTCGATGTGCTTGAGTTGCCGGCCTTTGAGAAATGAGTGTGCCCTATTCTTGAAGGTCCCTAAGTCGTATTGGTTCGGAAACACCGCAGCTGGTAACTGATTCCATAAAGAAATTGTGTGACTTCTAAATTAAACATCTTCTTGCTTGACTACGTTCATTGCAGTATAAAGACTCCTTATAAGCCATTTATCAAAGGAAGAAAAAGAAGAAGATTCCTTATAGATTTTCAGAATGCTTGAGACGTAAAGAGTAGCATTTATGTTTCTTGCTGGTACTTCTTGGTAGATCATACTTCCAGGAGTACATATTTTTTATCAGTAAAATTATTATATTAAAAGAAAAGATAATTATATATATACAAATTTAAATTTATATTTTTATAGGATAATCGACAGTAGGTACCGAAATACAAATAAGAAAAAATATGACTACATAGGTATATATGCCTTACATCTACTTTCATCACAACTTATCACAAATTAAAGTGAATGTCAGTACAGGTAAATAAAGATTTTCTTAAAACAAAATCAAAATTTATAGTAACACTCGCAGCTGATTCAGATCTACATCTTGTAACTTTGATTCAAGTGGCAAGACAGTGAGTAAGGTGTAAAATTTAAACAAAGCTTTTTAAATATTAATTATTTATTTATTAGAAAGAAAGAAAAAAACATGTATTCGTGAGATAGCACAAACAATAATAATAATAATAACAGAATAAACAATAAAATAACAAAATGAAATGAAAATTACTCTTTTTGTCTGTGCAACCGTACAGAATAGGTGCTCTGCTCAGCATTTGCTGCCAGTTGTATATTATAGGTACCGAAAAACAAAATCATGCACACACAAGGTACAACTGCAGCGCTGGTTTTCAGCCGAGACCTAAAGTGATTTCACAGAACGTGGATCACAAGTCTTACTATGTAGCTCAACATATTTATCTAAGCAATATTTAAATTAATTTAATTGATACTTAAATATTACATATTTAACTGCAAACGTTTTCATTCCTCCCATTTGATAGTCTAAATTACCTTATTTATCAGCTTACCCACTGTCTGCACAGCCTGCAAAGTAGAAATTTAAATGAATATGTATACCCATTTATCTATACTAATATATGTATAACGCTGAATAGTTGCTTGAACGTGATAAACTCAGGAACTACTGGTCCGATTTGAAAAATTCTTTCAGTGCTAAATAGCCGATTTATCGAGGAAGGCTTTAAGGCTATATCATCATCATCACGCTAAAATTTATCACCTAATTTTACGCGAAGTCGCGGGTAACAAGTAGTATAAAAATAAATGAGATCAAAAATAAACTATTTTCCGTAACGCATACAACGTGTATATACAATACCTAAACAGAAGATTAATAAAAATTTTGTCTTTTAATGAAATAAAATTAAATAATCATGTGTTTTCCAAGAACACAAAAATAATTCTGTACAACAAAACTTACCTGAGAAACGACTTCTAAGTAAGCCTCGCGCATAAAGTTTCCAGCAATGGGTCCAATCAAAGCCATATTTTTGGCAAAATCGTTCGGCGCAAAGTGTGAACGACTCAAGATAGAGCTGAAAATTTAAAATCAATTAGTTATAGATAAACTACAAATCTATTTGACGAGGGAGCAATTTGTAAATCTACTCATATGTCACATATTTTCATACATTATATGTACAGTCGTACACCTGAAAATATGTGACAATAATCCCACTAATATTATAAACGCGAGAGTTTGTACACGTGAAAGTATGGATGTATGTTTGACGCTACTGAGTGGATTTTAATAAACCTCAGTATAGTTATTTTTAACGTCTCACGCTGTGTGACAGGACATGCGGACCTTCGCTTTACTAAAAGCAACTTTTAAAGAAACAGAGGATTAATAAGGGACAAAAAATAAAATCTAAAACTTGAAAAATACGGATTTTTCAATTTTATTAAGCAACTTATGATGTTGATGAAGGTCTATAAAATGACCCTTGAAATATAATTTACAATTGTTTGCATTTTGTTACATAATTAAATATAGATTTCTATTAAGTTTTGTAATTTTTTTTTTAGTTTTATTCAGGTCAAATTTTTTACAATTTCAACCTTTTTATCTCAATAAGTAAGCGTATTTGTCACATCGGACTTCTACTCTTTCACTTGAAATGGTAATCCGTATTTCCAATAAAATAAAGGTTCTATAACACAGTGTGCATCTGTAAATAACCTTCTGTTTATGTCCGAATATGTTTTGTTTTCGATTTGCCTTCTCAGAATACTAACCTAAACTTTTCCATCTTTTCTTTATCCAAATAAATTTCTTGCTCATACAAAAGGAACAGGTAAGGAAGGCCTCCGGGATAAGGGACAGGGGGGAAGTACGCCGCGATTACATCCCCCGACTCGATATCCTCTCCAGGAATGTTAATGACGAGGCCGTGGAGAACCTGACTTCTAGGTGGAATCAGATCGAGAGGAAGATCTGGACCTGCGAATATAAAGCTTACGATAAGATAATCTCCACCTTTCGGGGAGAGGGAGGGGTAGCAGCCCCCCTGGAAATACAAAAAAAAAGTAGCAGAAATCAAAGTCTTGATTTTACTTCCTGACTTGTTTGACCAATAAGGCAAATCCCGCAAGTAGAAATTCGAACGAATGGACTTGTTCTATTCTAATCCCAGCATTTCGTTCGCACTGTAGTATAAGCTGTATTGAAAATCCATACTCTTCCATCCCCTATTTTGGGCTATCCCCCGCCCTATTGATGGTTTTACATATATTCACAAATGTAATAAAATATTGCGGCGTGCGTTAAAGTCAGAAAAACCCACAGACACCCACCCACACACACACACATACATACACACATGTACACACGCACGTAAGCACGCGCGCGCGCGCATACACACTCACAAACAAGTACGAGCATGGTTTTAGTCTTTTTTTTTAAATATTTTTCTTTTAGTTTTACTTTACAAGTGTTAATGTATTGTTCACTATTTCCTTACTTTGAACTTATATAAGGGAAGAGTGGGACCTCCTGAAACAGGTATTTTGATGCTTACTAGGAGGAACCAATACTTTGTATTTAAATTTTATTAGAATAGAAATAAACAATTTCATTATTATTGTTAATAAATCAGCCAGTCAGACATTTCTTTATTCAACTTACAGTTGCTAATATAAATATGAAAGCCTTACCAAGGAACATAAAGGTGTAATTTTTACTGATACTGGCGTTATATCGGATTGTGGGTTCGGTTGGCGTCTGCAGAGGAGTCACTTTCGTTCCCAAGTTTATGGATACAGTGGGATAGTTCACCTATAATTATAAGAGTATGTACACATATATCGAGCCATAGGCCTTTGACCGTTATTTTTATCTTACATATGAAATTAGGAAATTCTTAATTTTTACGCTTGAGTCTTATTTTTGAATGTGGGCGATAGATACATCGATGATTGCGACGCAAACCCTAATTTTATTCACATAAACATAGTAACGGAGGACCTAGCACGAACATTTAGAAACAATTCGAAGATTCTTCTGCATTTAGGATTAAAATATTCGTACTGGGTCCACAGGAGGCAAGTCTTTATTACCTTGGGGGTCCGATGTGCGATCAGCACGAATACTTTAAAGTCGAATCTTTGACTCGAACGGTTTGCAATGTTCATGCTAAACAGAAGATTAATGTAGATAGATTGGAAATGGACGAGTTAAGAGAAGATAGAAAACGAATTTACCCACTTAGACTTAAAAACTACAAACCCATAATTCCTGGATTGCCGTAATCTTGTTCCAAAGGCGCCAGTGCCACTATGGAAACAAGTTTTAAGCAATTAGATTCAAAGAAATAAGGTACTTACCTCGATAAATTCTGTGGGTGCAGTGGTTACGATATCCGGGACCAATTGATTGTCTATAAAGGCTTTCGCAACCTCGGAGTCACTAGCAGAGACATAACAGGTGACAAAAACTTGTACTAAAACTGCATAACTCAGAATATGCATCTTGAACTGTAGAAAAGGTTTAAAAAAAATAATTAACTTAATCAGTAAACTTATGGTAAATTACACGAAAGAACCAAATATTTTAGTGTCGTAGAATTTGATCGCATCTCTTGAAAGCTTCCAGAAGGTTATTTGAGATAGCCTAGTGTTAACAACTGTATTTTGCGAAACTTTCCTAATAGAATTTCATTTAAGTGCAATATACTAAATTCTTAAAAGCAAGCAACCTGCCTGAGGCTTTTGCTAACGTTGGTCAGGTATTTGTTAGGTATATAACGCTAACCTGCTCGTTTGTCTCTTATCAATAGTTAATTTAATGGTTACGACGTTGCAACGATGTCTGCAGACTTAAGTTACGAATTTCCTTCGTCAAAAATCTATCAGATATATATATACATATATACATATGGTGGCTTTACCTAATGTTTATTTATACGCTTTATTGTACACCACAAAAGAAATTAGCAGATAAGAAAGTAACATACATCAAGAAAAGAAGTACAAAAGGCGGTGTTATCGCTGAAGAGCGATTTCTTCCACACAACCTTTAGGACAAGGAAATATATGGAAGAATTAAATGAGCAACTCGATTCGTGTCGTCAATTATTAGCTCTAGAACCCGATAACAGATGTGAGTAATATTTTTTTTTTTATGACACACATACCGAATATGACATCACTTAAACTAACATAAAAAAACACCAAACTTATGGACATGCCGTATTCCATAAA
>JANCMC010009358.1:0-109429 GCA_024363005.1 Charaxes varanes | reverse complement strand
CAAAAGTGTGTACGACTAATATTCCATAAACAAAAGTGTGTACGACTAATATTCCATAAACAAAAGTGTGTACGACTAATATTCCATAAACAAAAGTGTGTACGACTTATTGTCATTAAAATTCATTAACGCATCTGCTAGCCTCCTAAACTTGTTATTAAAAGCCGGCAACGTATCTACTAGCCTCCTAAACTTGTCATTAAAATCCATCAACGCATCTTCTAACCTCCTAAACTTGTCATTAAAATCCATCAACGCATCTGCTAGCCTCCTTAACTTGTCATTAAAAGCCGGCTACGCATCTGCTAGCCTATTACACTTATCATTAAAATCCATCAACGCATCTGCTAGCCTTCTAAACTTGTCATTAAAATTCATCAACGCATCTGCTAGCCTCTTAAACTTGGCATTAAAAGCTGGCAACGCATTTGCTAGCCTCCTTAACTTGTCATTAAAAGCCGGCTACGCATCTGCTAGCCTATTACAGTTATCATTAAAATCCATCAACGCATCTGCTAGCCTCCTAAACTTGTCATACCGAACGAAACGCGACAACAACACCATCACTAGACGTGACAGCATTGCCGCCACTTCACGCCAATCTCATGTGAGATAGAGGTACTGCTACCCGGACGCGCTGGCCCAATTCGGCTACAAGCATGGCGCTACCTCTAATTTTTGTCCTTGAAGATTACAAAGTACTACAATTTTTTTTATATATATGATTATTCCAATGATCATTGAAATGATCATTCGAATAAAGCTGTCTGGCTCCGGCATAATACTGTAATCGATTGTATAATACCGAAGAAATCACACTGACATTGGCATTACTTGGACGGAGAAAGTAGCCTACATAACCAATGCGTAAAAATGTACCCTATCGCACAGTAATAGAGGTGATTTTACTACGTACCGTTCCTTTAAAATTTTATATGTATCATTGCTTTAAAAGGTATAGCATAGTATGTGTTCTGGTTTTGAGTTAAATACATTTTCGCAATACCTACCGGCCGGTGCGTTTTAATGTCGGCAGAGACACTTTCTATTGCTTACCTTGTCGCACCCGCGTTTTGATGTATATTCTATCACTCTCACTAAACAATGGAAAGTCGTAAGTTGACAGATAACCATCTCTTATACCGCCATAATTGGGGTAGTGTAATGTCGTAAGATTGTCTTCCATTCTAATATTAATCTATGTATGTATATACAAAATATAATCGGGTTAATTACAACATTTGGCTGGCCCGTTGGCGCAGTGGACAGTGACGTTGCCTTCTGCTCCGGGCGTCGTGGGTTCGATTCCCACCTCGAGTCTGGGTGTATTATCCATATGTTATATTCTCCTTGGCTTCTCGAGCTTTCTTCAATACTGCATCGTTTATAGAGTTGAGCTGAAATTAAATACTATATTATATAAATATATTAACTATTATTTATTATTATTATATATATGTATTTCTCTTAAAATACTAGATATTTTTTTTAACTAATCAATGAAAAGACTGTTTTTTATTAAATATGGATCCTTTTTTATTTTTTTATTTAAAACAGCAAGATATTAGAACGGCTATTATTTTTTAATGACCCCCCATCCAAGGATTTGGTGCGAAGGCAAAGTCGGGGATCTGCTATTATAGAGCAGTCGGGTTAAACTCTAACAGGGGAAAAAATAATTTATTAATAAATTATTTTTATTTTTTAAATTCAAAATCTCGGCCACGTTACGACGATGCGTTAGCCGCCATTATGAATTTGAGGTAAGTTCGTTTTCGAGCTATACCTTCTTTATTTTAATTTTTTTTTTTAATGCTAAGGGCCAAAGTTTTTTAATAAACACAGTAGTCTGTTCTTATGTTAAGTAACGGCGAACTGATATTCAAATTATTTTTTCAGGGCATAAATTTGTACATGTACCACCCACATTTGAGGTGGGAATAGAACCCACAACCCCCGACGCGGAAGGCACTTATAATTGTGCTAAAGGGCAACTCAGGCTAGTCTTTAAAATGACGAAAAAAAAACAGCAGCACCCAGGTTGTGAATATATGAACATACAGAGCTTAGTGGAACGCAATCAGAGGTGTCGGTACAGTAACGGAGTCGAAATTTCAATGGTCTTTTCCCATCTCAAAAATGCCTACTCGCGTTCTGCACTGAAAACTCAGTTAGGAATTCAGTCGGGTATATTTTCATAATATAGTTTATAAAATATTATCGCGTGAGGAGGCCGTAACGTAACAAATCTTTACAAACATGCTTAATCGTTGGGCGTATTATACAGTCGAATATCATATTATAGATAAAACTGTTTGGAGTTGAGTCGTTTCAGCTTTGTACTTTATAGTCAACATGGAAATGTAATAAATATTTTTTTGTTACAACTATTTCGAAAAAAAGGGAGGCTAACGAGTTTTTGCTCATTCTTCTCGTGGTCCGTTTTTTCGAATAAGTGGTAAGTTTTAAAATATTTCATAACTCAAAAGACCTTGTAATAGTTAACTTGAATAAAGCGTCTTTTGATTTGATTTGATCAGTGGACGGCCCAGTCGTTTTAGAGATTATCCAGACAAACAGACAGACACACAAAATGTTTTAACTTGTGTTTTTGTTAATATGCAGTTAGCAAAAAAAATAATCTCAATCAGACGGGAGGATCAGAGATCAGAGAGACCTCCTCTCGTGGCCTAATCAGTGGCCGGCATTTGTGTCGATCGCTAGGTTAAGTAGTTCTTATCGCGACCGAGTGATAGATGGGTGATCCATTCTAGGGCTGGTTTATATTTGATATCTGACTTTCTCCGTGTTTCAGAAGTCACGAAAACAGTGGGACCCGGTTAATGACACTTTGGGATATTAGTCGTAAAGTTGCCAGGTGTTTTGTAGGGATAAGGGGTTATTTTTGATGCGTATCATTTTATTATTAAGTTTTTCATACGGCATAAGTGATCATCACGTAGTCACGCTGTCAAAAGAAGCTGTTATTTTCTTAACGATAGCTCGCCATTTCTCCCTGCTACCCGTTAGTTTGGTGCACTCATGTAAGGGACCGCCCACAGCGGTCTTGATTAGATCCATCCATCGCATGGGTGATCAGCCTCGACCTCTAATGCCCTCAACTCTTCCCTGTACCAAGAGTCGCTAAATGCAATCATTCCCAAGCCTGGAGACATGGCCAAGGAACTTGAGTATGCGACTTTGAATTATTGACGAAAGTTGTTGCTTAACGCCGGATTCTTGCAGTGGTATCAGACCAATTCTTATACTGTTTTTTTTTTGTTATATATAACAAGCGGCAAATGAACAGCCGGCGCTCACATAAGTATCCGTTCGCAAATATTAAAGCTGGTGATTCCACAGGCGAGGTAAGGTTTTTAAATATCCGACCTCCTCCATGTTTCGGAAGACGTCAGACGGCAATCGGCTACCTTAACCCGCCCCACAGCCACATCCTCTGCAAACTATGCGCTCCCTGGTACTAGACTGGGATAACGCTAGGGAGAAGAATAAATCCTCGTTGCTCTTGTAAATTTCAAAATCACCTGCACCATCCATTTTGCTGAAATCTCAGTCTCACGGCAAAAACCTTTTTACTCTTTACGGGAATCAATCTTCATTTCTGAACTTTTCAACGTCAATACAAGTTTAATTAAAACTTTTGCTTCCTTAATATAATGGCCGGCTTTGGTTGATTAATCACCAGTTCTTTGTAGCTGTCTCTACGTCGCTTTGTTTCAATTTTATTCAGAAGCTTGTATTAGAAGCGGGTGCGACAATACCCCATCGGCGGTGGGTTTTGAACCGAGTACCTTGCGGATTTCAGTCCATACTTTATACCCTTTTATTATAAATTGTTGTGTGTGTGTTTGTTGTGTGTGTTTATAAATTAAACTTTCACTGCATTTAACTAAGAGAATTAGCGTTACTTTGCGGAAATCCATGACATGCATGAAAAACTAAATTACTTTGCTTTAATCCGCGAATAAATACGAGGGAAAATCGGTGCAATGCTGCAACCCGAAGGCTACACCACCGAATCCGCCACCAAAGCACAGCACCACACTGACTTTCCGGTGTGCCTCAACGCAGGTTTCGCTTCGACACTGAAGCATCATCATCAGTAAAGTGACTCTACGAATAACCTTTGTAGAGTCTATCTCCTGATGAAGCCGGTAACGCATCTGCGAGTCCTCTGGTGTTGCAGTTGTCCATCCATGGGCGTCGTTAGTAACTTAGGTAAACCGCCTGCCCGTTTGCCCCTTATTTTATAAAAAAAAACGTCAATTGAAGAGATGTATTAAAGTATGCACCAAAATCCTGTTTTTTGGTGAAATAACAAATTTTTGCTACATATATTGTTATAATAATGAAATTATTAATAAGTAAATTAATAATTTAATTATTATAACATGCTCTCCTTTAATATCGATCCAGACAACTGGGAAGTAAAATCTAAAGACCGCGATTGTTGGAGGCATAGTATACTTTACATGATTAAATAGATACCAATTTAACAACGGATACAACATTTGAATATAATATTTTCTTTATAATACTAGCCAGTACTATTTTTTCATTGGTTGTAGCCCTCACTCTACCAAACTTAAGGCTTAAAGGATAACTGTCCTAAAAAAAGAAAAAAGAGTCAGTGCAAATAAAGTTCAAAATGTGTTTCAGTTGATTTTTGTTTGCCTTTTTTTTTTAAGGAGTTTAATAGGTCATATACTATCATTGTATTGCTTCCTGTGATGATTTGTATTCATAAAGAATGTATAAAAGCAAAAACCTATTCCAGAGATGAATTTCTTAGCATTCCATGGATTCACTGTACGGATGCCAGGTCAATCAATAAACATAGAATATACAATGTACTGAAAAGAATATTAATTTATAGAATTATTCAAGAATAAAATGTAATTACAAAATAATCAACAAATAACTGTTTGCATTAAACATTCACTACCTTACTCCCCAATCAAACGTGCGTAAAGAAGTTTTACTTCAAAAATTATTCAAAAAAGCATAGACAGTACGCTAATTTAGTTGTTGATGTAATCATAGGTTTACAGTACATATATTTATAAATTTTAATAATTGATAAGTTACCTTGACACCTATTATTTCAAAGACATCTTTCCCATCTTCCGTGGTCCGACCGTTAACTGGCGAACCATTTACAGATAACAAGACGTGACCCACTGCAATATAAATTCTTCATCATTTTTATAATAGTGTAAAGATATAACTTAATAAATATATTATATTGTTAAAAATAATGACTTTTTTACCATTTATACCGTCTCTTTGACCAAAAACAACAACGACTTTTTTATTTTCATACTCTAGTTTTATGTCTACGTACGGCTTGTGAGACTTCCGTCACCAAAGGCCGGCAACGTATTTGCTACCCTTCTGGTGGTGCAGATGTCCATGGACGTCGGTCATCGCTTAAGTGAGCCGTGTGCTCGTTTGTCTCGTGTAATATAAAAAAAGCTTGTACAAGATAGTAAATTCCTTGCAAATTGTAGAATTTTGGATCCAGCGATAGTGTGGGTTACATTTCAAGTGTTGACGCGATTTTAGGGGGATATTTAATCATAATAAGTCATTATGACACACATTTTATACGATTCCGTAAATAAAGTCGCGGCAATCGATTAGTGGAAAATGTCTACAAATTGCACTTTAACGATTATTAACAGCATTAAGGCAAAGGAATTTGTGACGTCATATGTTTTGTTTACCACAGAAGTGCCTTACGTCGATTCGCGGCATTATCGGACACTTGTCATCTAATCGCGTGAACTAACAATTAGTGATTACGCGACGGGCCTCATTAGTTGACGGGGACGGGCGATACTTTACGGAAATTTATGACAAGCAGGAAATTACAGTATTGCACAGATTTTGTACTATTTATTCGGGGATTTTTCCAAAGTCACCTAATCTGTTTTGCCTTTATTTATGTTACAAGGGGCAAACGAGCAGACGGACCGCATAAGTGAATACCGACGCTCATGGACATCTGCACCATCAGAAGGCTAGCAGGTGCATTGCCGGCCAGATTAATGGCAAGATTAAGCCAACGGGAAGTCTCATAAACCGTACGAAACGCAACAAAAATACAATTACTTGAGATGACAGCATTGCCACCACTTGACTCTCCATTTTTTTCTTATTACAATCATTTTTTTAATTTTTGATGTTGAAATTGCTTTAATTTTCCCAATAATTCCCATTGTTGAAGAAGTCCATATGCTGATAATTTTTTATTATAGTATTTTTTATTATATTGCAGTTCGATACTGATTATCCAACCTAAAAATAAGAGGTGTTATTGCTGTAATATTAACTATATAATGTTTGTAAAGGTACTTACTGCATACGTAGAGACTGCGAGAGGGAGAACAATTCTACGGGGGTCGCGGCCTCCTGACCTCACTAAGTGAGAATTAATTTAATATTTTCAAAAGTTTTCTTTTGATACGAGTAAACAATTTAAATCCTAACACATCACGCGACACATAATTTAAGGTTTTATGGGAAAATAAATTACTTTTAATTGTAATATATATACGTTTTAATAATACTCTCACTTTTAGCTTCACTCTTAACTACTTCTCCTAGCATAACTGGAAGATATCTCTTCGAGGAGTAGGTTAATCCGTTCTACAATAATGTCCTTTTTGTTATGTATATATATTTTATTGGTACATAAATGAATAAAAGACTCTCCTATGATACGAGAGATTTTGGACACTAAACCGATACTTATATAATTCGGTACACTAGATCTTGGGAGACGACATAGGCTACCTGTTATTACGAATATAAAGCTTAAAAGCTTAATAAGGGGATGCTATCTAACCTATACCACCAGATCATACTGGACCATACCAGACATTCTCAGAGGAAGT
This sequence comes from Charaxes varanes, assembly GCA_024363005.1. NCBI lineage: Eukaryota > Metazoa > Arthropoda > Insecta > Lepidoptera > Nymphalidae > Charaxes > Charaxes varanes. The sequence continues at coordinate 102,509 of JANCMC010009358.1, read as the reverse complement.
CAGCAAAGCTGAGGTGGGAATGGGCTGGGCATGTGGCAAGAATGGACCGGCCCGTTGGCAGAGTTGACAGTGACCCTACTTTACGCTCCGGGGGTTCGATTCTGGCCTCAAACCAGGGTGTATATGTATACATATAAGTATGTATTTATATATTAAACATAAGAATAACCTCTGTTACCTATAGTTACACAACCTTAGGAACAGACGATCGTGTGTTTATGCTCCTATGTATGTATTTTTTAAGTATAGCATATTTAGAATAATATAATGATTTACAGACATTAAAAAAATATATATTTAAAAACTATCAACTCAGAGTATTTATATTTGTAAACTGGTCTCATGTCTCAACGCTATTTTTAGAGCGATAAATACGCAATAAAGTAAATTCAAAATATTACATTTTGACGTAAATTGAATTAAGTACATATATTCAACTTGAGATTCACGATAGATCAACGGTGGAAGAGACGGCTTCAAACCTGCTAGGTACGCGGTTTGAGTCCCCACGCCACTGGGGGATGGTGGCGCCTAGCATAAGCTATTAAGCTTAGTTAGAGGGCTAACAAGAATCTTCTTCTACCTAGCGTTATCCCGGTCTAGTACCAGCGTTCGCTTAAATTGCAGAAGGTGTGGCTGTGGGGCGAGTCAACGTGACCGATTGCCGTCTGACGTCCCCACAATTTCTACAATATTATGTCTTTGTATAACTCAGTGACATTAATTGTGATCCACTGTTTTACGTGCCTTTTCGAAACACGAGAAGAGGTCGGATTTTATAAAACCAGTGTAAGAATGGGTCACCCATCTATCACCCGGCCGCGATTAGAACTGCTTAACCTAGCGATCGACCCGTTTAATTCAATTTAATTTACGAAATAAAAAGTAGTCATATATGATATGACGTTCTCCAAGGTCCAATTTATATAACAAAATTCATCCAAATTGGTTCAGCGGTTTAAACGTAAAAAGTAAGGCCTCTTTCGCACAAGAATTTTTTTATCGTGCGTTTAAAAAGCGTTCAAAAAGAACATATTATGTATTTATTCCAAAGTTTATGTTCACACAGCAGCGCTATTAAAATGCGCCGCATTTTTATCTTATTATTTACTCCTACTAGATGTTCAAATCAGGGTATTGAATATTAAAGCGCCCACACTGAATATAACACTTTTTTAACTCTCGTGCGAATGAGGCCTAATAGTCAAAGTTATTTTCACTTTGTGACTTTATAATGTTCGTTTAGAAAGGGCTGATAGACTTAGCTTTCTAGATCAATCATAAGTAAGGAAATATTACATTCCATTGTATGAACACATAATTTAAAAATAATATTTACCGGCGTATTGTTGACGTTTACTAAATATACTTATTTTAAAATCTTGTAGATATGAATCAAAACTGGAAAAAGAACTTAGAGAGACAAAAATACCACAGATGCGTCGAACTTTTGGGTATGCCGAAACACCGGTGAAAACAACAGATCAATTTTTAAAGAAAGGTGAAGGCATCGGTCAACCAATTAAAAAATCCGACCATAAATGCTACGTTACCGGTAATCTTCCACCAGTACCGAGACGCCCACCGCCGGGAAAAAAACCCGAAAAACCTAAAATTAATTTTAAAGTTGAAAACATTAAAAAGGCAATTAAAACCAAGGCGAAACCGGTGGAGCCAAGGTGAGGCATACGTGATAAAAAACGGTTATCATTATCGCGATTTAGTTTTAATGTTTTGGCCGGAATTCTTGGTAGCATAATTACCGACCTTCCAAATTGTAGGCCGACGAACTAACTTAAGATTTAATGTGCACTTAGCGTTTTTGAACAATATGTACTTTCAACATGATAGTGTTCCGCCTCTTTATTCAAGCGCTGTACGTGATTACTTAAATATTGAATGTGATGATAGATGGAGTGGCCACGGAGGTCCGATCGCGTGGCCTCCACGATCGCCAAATTTGACACTCTTGGTTGGGGTGAAGTTGTTTGTTGAAAAGTCGTAAAGTTTAAGTAAAAGTATTATATACACCGAAATAATACTAACATCTCTAGACAGGTCGAATATATAGTAACGGAACCGGCAGATGTAGTCTTGCCCGATTTATGAGATGATGTTTTGAGTTTTAGCGAGAATCATAAGGTAAAATACAGACAGCTGCCCCATTTGCCGAGTCCAATTTTCGTTTCAAACCCCTTAGAATATACACAAATAAATTTCATTCAAATCAGTGCAGCCATTTAGGGTGACAAAGGTTGATAAATAGCAATCGATTTATATATATATTAAATAAAGGCAGTAGTAATTATACACCTATTCTCAACACATGAAAGTGTTTGCAAAGTAAATACAAATACTTTTAGGTTAGTTGACACTAGAGATGGTCATACCAAAAAGATAAAAGGCTCAGGAGAGGTTCCTGAATTTTGTTTAAGAGAAGATTTTGGCCAAATGCCAAAATATCTAGTGAAACGGAATAGAAGAATTCAAAGGGAGTTAGACAAAATTAAGTATGCCGAAGAACACAAAGAGAGTTTGTGTAAGCTCATAAGCAACGAAGAGAGACAGACACTTCTAAAGGTTAGTCTAAAATCTAAATTGAAAGTAATTATATAGCAAAACATTTCAGCTTTTTAAACAAATTTTATCCCTTGAAGTAGTATTTGATTGCAATAGTAGAGACTTTTGCGGTTATACAAAAGAAAAGAAATTAGAAATTCAATTAAATTCTTAAAAGGAATTAAAAAATAATAGGACCACAATAATAAATAAATTTTATATAGTTCACATTTAAGTTTTATTGTGATATTGAAACAAATAGATACAATATATTTTTTACAAACATTTGGTGAAACACGGTGCATTTTTGTTTGTTTATGTAAATATCGTTTGTTTAATTTTTCAGGATCTGAAATATAATTGGCAGCTGATGCAGAAGGCTTTCCTTCAGTTACCGATGTTAACCGATACAATTCCAAAGATCCTACGTAAAACGAAGATGGAAAATGAATTACGACAATTAGAGAAAGACATAGCTTTAGTTGAATCTAACCCATACATTTATATCTATGAATAGATGCCGAATTTTTTAGTAAAAAAAAATTACCAATGTGATGAAGCGTATTGATAATAATAGTGGCTTAGCGTTTTATTTAATATGCCCCTTTATTTTGTACACCTCTTTTCGAAATATATTTTTCCCAATTCAACCGTTACTCCTTCTTACTTCCTATACAAAAAATATAGTATAATTATGGAGATTCTAACAAGGAGGACCACCTTCTATGAGGGGCTAGTTGTAAAAGTGGCCGTTTGTAAACAGCATATTATCGTTCGAAAATTCACTGAAATGTACTGGTGTAGAATGAACTGACCAATAGCCCGCCCTGGTTCTGTATGAATGTAACAATGAATTGACCAATAATAACCTTTAAAATTCTTCCTCATTGTAATGTGGCGCCCACCTTATTTGCGGATTTGGACGGACTCTTTAAAACATTGAGATGGTCCTCCTTATTAGAATCTCCATAATTGTTAAAAAATCAGTAATGCGAGACTACGCTACCAAGATGCTGGCTGCCTATTGAATGTTTAATTTCTTCTTCCCAGCGTTATCCCGGTCTAAATTGCAGTGGACATCGCTGTGGGGTGGGTTAGTGACCGTCTGACCTCATTCGTGAATCTTCCACAATCTCACGACTAATGTCACATCGTAGGGACCGACTGTTTTACGTGCCTTCCGAAAAACGGAGGTTGGATATTTGAAAACCTTTGTTTGAATGGATCACAAATCTATCACCGGCCGCGGTACTACTTAACCTAGCGATGGACTCAGATGTCGGCCACTGATTAAACTACCACCTATAAATCATATTTATATATTCTTAAAAAAATAAACTATAGGAAATATGGACCCGTACCCGCGGGGTCACATAATTCACTGCGCGTAGAATTTTTTTTTTAAATTAACCTCTCGTCCAACTGGTGAGCAAATCGCCATTTTCCTTATTTACGTCTGTCTTCTTGGGACAGCACCATCAACCCTTCTTAAGGCTTTTAGAGTTCCTCGCGCTGTAGTTTGGGGAGCGATCTAGGGGACGACTGTTAGCGGGAGCACCCACTCTGTATAGACCATTACTCCTATTTAGGTATAGTTGACCTACCCACTAGCTTTACGATTTTATTAAGTTAAACGAGAGCTGGTGTTCCGGATGCGGTGTTATAATTTTTTTCATAGGATAGGTACTTCATTCCCTTACCTTCCTACAAAGCTTAACTTGCGACTGATGAACTACAGTTAGGATGGATATTGGACAAGATACACATGTCGAAGAGTTTGTGCTTACGAGAGATTGGGGAGGGGAGGGAGGGAAGGTTCTTTCTTCATTAAAGCGTTATTGGACGAGTAACGTTTTCAAACTTTGTGTATACTATACGTGTTGGCTGATCTTCTTGAACTGCATGTTATGGAAAAAGACTATTTTGTTTTTAAATCTTGCTCGCTCGCTTGATCTTCCGCTTAAATCCTGATCCACGAGCACTAATTAAAGCGCTAATGTGATAAAGAGAAGCGCTTAGAAAACATCAAAGTTTTAGTAGCATTACTAAAAATGGCAGTTTAATGGGTTTAAAAAAATTATATTTTCAATATCCTTTCACTTTGTAGATTGGGTGGCACTTAATATAAAAATAGGAATTATAAAATAAAACGTATGTTTGAGAGAAAAAAAACAATTTTTAATCATTAAGAAAAATAAGATAATGGAAATATCTGACTAGATATCGTGATCCTAATTGACTAGATTGTAGACTACGAAACCTAAGCATTTGCTTACAATTTTAAAAAAGATAAGTTACTTTTTCTTATATACATTTCAAAATATTCGCGCGGCTTCCAACCAGTATTAACTACAAAGGCGTTCTTACAATAACTTAATATAATAATACTTTTAATTTGGCAACGATATTGCTTTAAGAATGTTAATTTATAGAATGTGGGATTATTGCACAAATTTGCCTATGAGGAATGCATTATACTACATATTTTAATTATGAGCTAAACTGGAATCAGTGTGAAATAGCCTATCTTGTAAAATGGAATAGAATATAAAGAGTTAAAGATAAGATTACAATGTATTTATTTATTGGCTTCTAAGCGAGTCATAGATGCTAAAAAATTTGACCCATAGGATAATCAATGACTTGTTGCCAAAAAACTTTCTACAGTGCGTCAAATTTCGTTTGTACTCAGCATAATACTGTATCTTATATCTTTATTTGTATATTAGGTCATTTCACTTCAGCACAGTATTGTAATCCCCCCCTATAACACGATACTCATATAACGATCATTGATATTATTATATAACATTATAATATATGTAATATATTATGCCGAACAAGCGCGTTGCACGAGAATACTGTATTTAAATATAATTGAAGTCTCTATTCGTGCTGTCCAAAATATTGCTTAATTGGAGTTCACGTTCTTAATCAAAGGGGTCCCCACTTCTTGCCGTAGCAAGTCTTGCAGTAGACGTCCTTGTCGGGACCATCGCAAGCGATGATAGAGTCCAAAGTCTTGGTGCAATCGCGGCACTTGAAGCACTTGCGATGCCATTCACGTCCTTTGGCAAGAACTTGCTCAGCGGCGAAGACCACTCCTCCGCATCGGGGGCATCCCTTGCCTGGTGCAGCCTTGATAGCGGCGGTGTCGATCACCGTTGTCCTAGGGGCCTGGTCACTAAGCAAAAAAATATTCGATGAAAACCTACATTTAGATTCATACATTCATTAACAACTAATGAAATTCAAAATAGTTCCCTCTAACAAAACTAGCGCTCCCTAGCAATATCTTGAAATAGTAGTATACATATTTTAAAACCTTCAATATAAAATAAGAAAATATCATACATTATGCGACCAAAAGACGATGCTCGTAAATGAACTATTATTATAACACTTCTTTCAGTCGAATAAATATATATACGGGAGCCACTAAGGCTTATATGAGATACGTATGCAAATTTGATGAAGTCCTAAGAGTACTAAGTAGTAAGAGATAACTTTTATTCATAAACATACCGACCAATAAAAACTTATAGTCCTCTTTTATATATTATGTATCATTGGGCTTAAGATATACATGTATAAACCCGCTAACAGTCAAACGATAGTATAGACAGGCGCGTTTAACAAATAAGTATGCAATGATTACATAATCGTTTTTTCTTTTAATGCTCGTTGTCACTGATACCCTACCCCCCTTTAATCTATAATGTATTATATGGACGGACGAAATGGAAGAAATCTTTCTCCCCTAATCTAACTAGCCTATATAATAAGTTCTTTATACAGTTTTGAGTTGAGTTTATCGGCCTCTTTCTACTTGAAGACACTTTCAAACTTTTAGGAAAATAGTGGTGATATTTTTATGTTTACAATTTCTAAAGAAACATGTTACCTTTTCATATTAGAACCTGCTTTCGAATGCGTTATGATGAAATTAATTATTACGGATCGATATTCAAATCGGTTCATCAATGTGTGTCACGGTTCGCCCAGGCATCAAGGACGGATAATTCTATCATTGAACAAATCCAAATTTGGCTTGTATATATATATAAAAATGGCTACTTTTTGCAAAGTGTCCCAATTGTAATTCTAATAGTTTATAGTAATAACAAACCACTGAAAACAAAATTTTCGATTCACGAGAGCATTAAAATTGATTTTAATTTAACAATTTCATCAAATCATCTTATAAAATTAATAAAGGTGTGTACCAATATTATTTTTAATTAAAATAAACAGTAACTATCCTTAGGGTTAGACACAGCATTAACGCAAAAACTCAATTAATAGATACCTCATATTTTTGGTTATATTAGTCTAAACTATTTCAATTAAAAAAAAAAAATAATAACTTAATTCAAACTCTTCTATACCAGGATAATACCCTAGTAGATGCTTTGGCCACAAGCCTGAACATACAGTCACCGAAGAAGCTAATAGAAGTAACAGAGAAGGTCGGCAACGCATCTGCGAGCCCTCTGGTGTTGCAGTTGTCCATGGGCGTCGGTAGTCACTTAGGAGAACCGCCTGCTCATTTGCCCCTTGTTATAAATAAAAAAATATATATCTGCCAGCACTTTGGTAGTGCAGGTCGGTTTATGTCGTGGGGAGTTCTGAGTTGAGACCGCGACTTTGGCTGCGTATTGTCTTTGTATTTTCTCAAAGATCAACAACACATCTGCGAGCACTTTGTATGGTCGGTAATCACTCAGCAAACGAGGAGTCACCTTTCCTTTACGAAAACACTTTTCAGTAAATACATTAAGTGAATTGAATTCTCAAAGTAAATAATTTTGAAATGGTTTCGATCTATAGTGGCCATTGGTTGAAGTAATTTTATAAGTTTAATCTTTTTAGTGCTCCGGGGGTGACCGTGGAATAAAAGTATATGCCAAATGTTAAAATTGTTTTAAGTGGTTTGTTTACAGTGAGAGTTTCTAACTCTGTGAGATAAATAAAACTGCTAAATCTTATATTTAGGTATATTTGACGAGACAGTTTACTGTCCAAATAAAATGTTTCTGGTGCTTCGGAACCTTTTGGCTTTGGATTGAACCTTCATATAATAAAGTGTCTGTGGTTTATATAGAAGCGTTCGGTATCTGATACGCGGAAAAGGTACTCAAATAACTTTTTAGTTAAATAACTTCAAAAGTTGTAGTCCGATTCCGAACGCGTTTTTAGAATTTACTTAAGGAAATTTTCACGTTCTTACATCTGTCTTCTTTGTCGCTCTCCTCATTTTTTATTCAAGGATCTTTCTGTGATTAATATAATTTTAAGTGAAAAGTGGTGTTTGGATTTTTATTTGGACCCATCTTCTGAGAGATATTATAATAGTAATAATTAATTGGTCAAATCTATAGGAATCTAACTTTGTAACGGGCTTAAGCGCTGTAGTGGCAAACGTCAGAACAAACTTGGAACTCCTGAGCGATAAGCGCAAAGTTCGAATCGACAGCCGCTGTCATTGTATAATATACCAGTTTGGAACTTATCTGTTTATCTGGCGTCTGCCAGTTCACTGTATGTATATCGATACCTCCCACGTCAGTTGTTGTAACTCGAAATTCCCAGCTTTAATCGTCATTATTGAATATATGATTGTATAAACAAATGTTTTATATAATGACGATTTTATTTCATTTTACGTGTTTGTAACGCTCTGTACTGCGATGTTGTGAATTTGGGGTTACAACAATTTACGTGGGAAGTATCGATATAAGGGATCAAATAACACTGGTTCAAACTAAAGTTATTTTTAATTAATTAATGTATGATGTGTATGCATGATGTGCATAGAGGGGGTTGGGATAATCCTTTGCTCGGCAGTGAGATATAGATGGCTGACATAAATAATGAATAAATTAATTTAAATAAATTAACAGAATAAATAAATACAGGACCATATGACACACGGACGTCTGTGCCTAAGGTAAACAACATAATGCCTTTGTCACAGGAAACAGACGACTATTATACACAATTTTTTTTTGTAGAAATATAAAAATACATACGTGTAGACAATACACCCAGAATCGAGGCGGGAATCGAACTCACGACCCTCAATCATGGTCTGATGACCAGACTAATGCGTCTCGACCGGCCCTCTCCTCGACACAACCGCGGAAATCTTTCATGGAAAATTTAGGACAGGTAGCTCTCTTGGCGACGGTTTAGCGACGTCGCCGAATTAAAAGCGTAGCCACAACTGTTACTGGAGTTTCTATTGGGAACTGCATGGCGACGTAGCCAGCGACGTCGCCATGGCGTCTCGGTGAGGTAGGTCTAATAGACTTTAACTAAAATTTTGAGATGAATTATGTCCATTGAACGATCTGTTTATAGGTAGCAATGGGTTGTCATCAGATTTCCGTAGTAAACTCGAAAATTTATAAATATCGGTATATTTCTTATGTCTTTTCCTATTATAATGCCACCAGAAGCAACTGTTAATCTTAACTCATACATAACACACAAATTGTATTAATGCTGATACTTTTTAAATATAAAAACAAAATTTGAAAAAATACTCAAATGTCAAGTTTACATAGGAGGATTCCGTATCTAATACGCGATAAAGGTGTTATAATAATTTCAAAAGTTTTTATGTTAAAACATAATTGTAGTAATGAATTTTTGAATGACTATATGGATCATCAATGGCCGCCAAAGACCAGATAGGCCGAGGAAGAGATGGCGCGACGATTTTGACGCATTTGAGAGAAAAGAGCGGATTTGGTTAGTTCTGGATAGAGAAGAGTGGTCTAAGAGAGGGGAGGCCTTAGCCCAGCAGTGAGACATTATAGGTTACTTAAAAAAATGAATTTTTAGCATGTCCCAGAGGCCATCTCAAAATTTGAAATTCCCACCTCGAGTCTGGGTGTATTATCCATATGTATGTATTTATATATTTCTAAAAAAAATATATTTGTGTATAACAGGTGTCTGTTACCTATGCTACAGGCATTAAGTTGTCTACCTTAGGAACAGACGTCCGTGTGTCATATAGTTCAGTATTATTTATTTATAAAACAGAAAGATCACTTACTGCCAGATTGAGGAGGTATATGGGCTGTCGCAATTTTACGCTACCGAAGTCGCGGGCACTAGCTAGTGATTAATAATCTATGAACTATTTACGTCATATGTTCACTGCTCACGCCTTTGTAATTTTTTCTGTTTAATAGCTAGGTTAAGGTAGAAAGAACAGTAGTTTGTTTTAAATTATACTTTGATTGAGATTATCTTTTGAAATCAGTACTTATGTTCACTATAAACTTGCATGCTTTGAGTGCCATATGAGCCTATTGCCCGAACATTTATTTTATTTCTGAAGCGAAAGTACTAAATAATGAAGGTACCCTGAATTACAATCATGTGAAGAGTTCGTCGTGTACCCATTTAGTATCCTCTGCAATCTAAGCGGACTCTTAATAGATTGCACTACACAGGGATAACGCTAAGGAGAAAAAGATTAAATAGCACAATGTAAGGTCTTGTAGAGCTTGCTATGAAGAAGCGGAGAGGATGGGGCACTTATTGTGCAAATGTGATGGGCTGGCCACAATGAGAATGAATTTCTTCGGCGTGGCCTATCCAAGGACTGAAAATTACGGTTCTTTCAGGTTGCGGGCGATTCTGGAACTTCTAGTCTGGATTTTTGAAGACCTGGACCCGACAGACGATGTCCTGCCCGAACGTTCACATTCATACATTCTATTATCCTATATTATTCCCGTCCCCGTTCCGGTCCCCGACCCCGTTATTATTAGAAATAATATAATATGGTGGTTACGTATTCTTAAATTTTCCACGCAATTTAAAAAGAAATTTAAACTTTCAAAAGAACCTTCTCCTGATAATAACAGACAGCAAAAAGGAATTAGCGAAATCGGTCCAGCCGTTCAAGCGTAACGTCGCGACCGAGGGCATATATATGATTCTACCAAGTTATAACATGACCAAAATATTTGAGGAAAACCGCCTGAGTACTACGCTAATTAGAAAAGAAAGAAGATAAGAATTTATTCATGAGATAGCACAAACAGTAACAATAATAATAAAATAATAATATAATAATACAAACAAAAACAGTAATAACAGAGAAAACAATAAAATAACAAAATGAAATTAAAATAACTTACAGAAATTTACTCTTAGAAAGCCCTCCTACAAATATACATTTAACTCTTCAAGTCAACTCTACTGCCATACTCGTGAAAGGGTATTTATTAATAAATTCGGCTCAGCGAGCAAAATTAAGGCACCTGATCTAATCGATGATTTTTGAGTCGCCGTTGTAGAAATCGATATGGAGGATTATATATATAAACGATAATATCTTACAGGTGATATATCCTGCACCTGTATTTAAATATAGAAATCTATTATTAAGGTAAAGATAATAACGATCCAAAATTTCATCAAGAAGAAATATTAATAGGGGTTGGTAAATCAATCAATGATACATTAATCTGTATCCGACTCTTGACCCAACAATCAAGCGAGAGCTTTTTAAGGTGTTTATTAAAGCTCTTCGCTATAACACCACTGACTGAGACAACGATCGGGACAATGTCTTATATTATATTATAATAATTAATAAAACATTTAAGAGACGACCGAATCCGAAAAATCCTAACATTCTTTTTACTTCCAGTTTCTGTTCCTTAATTGTCAAATGTCTCAAGTGGCCAACTACAATACAATAGAGAAATAGTTTTCTTTACATTTATTATATTATTGAGTACTACTCACCGGTATAGTGCGTCCATTCTTGTCCACCACCCGGGCCACCAGTTCGATGTTCCTCTCGGAAGACTTTCCCCCTCCCTTGGAGAAGGACCCGTTGACCACGGTCACGTAAAGGTCGTTGCGCGCGTCGCCGGGTAGGATGACTTCGGGGAAACCCATTTTTCGGGCGAAAGCCGACTTTCCCACCCCAATATGAGGGTTCTCTTGGCGGATCTGCGGAACGAAAACGCCCGCTTAAGACTAGCTGCGATGCTCGACTTCTGCTCATTCTACTTCTTAGTCCCTCCCGTTGACGCTGTGAAGGTCACTCTGACCAACAGCCATTACACGATCAGAAAAAAAAAAAAAATCTACTTCTTAGCGTTTCGTTCCACAGAGAATCTTCCACCTGGGCGTGATCTGCCTTGGCAAGCCTGGAAGTCACTTAATAGACTTCAGACACAGGTATAATTTTCAGTCAAATTAATTGTTTTTATTATATAAATCTTATTTATAAAAAGTATTAATATGTGATGTTAAACTTTCGATTCCCACCTCGAGTCTGGGTGTATTATCCATATGTATGTATTTATATATTTCTAAAAAAAAATATCTGTATATAACAGGCGGTTGTTACCTATAACACAGGTATTCAGTTGTCTACCTTAGGAACAGACGTCCGTGTGTCATATAGTTCTGTATATATTTATTTATAATACGCGTTAAATCAGAAAATGTCTTAAATGTCGAGCGCGCGAATAAAGGAAAGTTTATGACAATATCTGCACAAACTATCCGCAAATATTAGAAAATATCTTTTATCGTGCAGTGCACGTACGGATAAAGGATATATTTGACAGATGTGTCAAATATAAACTACCAAGTATGGAACGGCTAGGGCCCCCCAGAGGGTTAAGCGGGATCACGCAATATATTCGAGTTAAATATTCCCTACATATAGTTTCGTTATGTGTAGTTAGTTACTTATATATATATAGTTCAAAAATAAAAGGACCTTCTGAGGTTATTTTAATTTGTCTGTTTAGTATTACAACAATAAAATCTATCAGAGTATTTTTTTTTCAACAAATTTTACGTTATAATAAATTGAATCAAAGTCAAAGTGAAAAATGTTTTATAAATAATAATATTAAATATAATAAATAAATATATAGGACTATATGACACACGGACGTCTGTTCCTAAAGTAGACAACTTAATGCCTGTGTTATGGGTAATAGCCACCTGTAATACGCAAATAGTTTTTTTTTAATATATAAATATGTCCATATTGATAATACATACAGCCCGAAGCGGAAGGTTACTGCCCACTGCGCCAACGGGCCAGTTTAAGCGCGGGTTTTAGAGATGATATTTCGTGTCGGAAAATCCAACAGAATCTGGGTAAAGTACAACAAAAAATGCGTTTATAAATTGGCCAGAAAACAGTCAGTTTTTAATTTAAAAAGTAAGTTTGGGTATTTGTAACACATGAAAGGCATTGTCGTTTTAAAAATGCAGGTATTCAATACAGTTACTTGTCGTCCTCGCAATCTTTCAATAGAGATGTAACATCTCCATAGAGATGTAGATGTAACATCTCTATGGAAATAGAGATGTTATATCTCTATGGAAATACTTTTTGGAAATAACTCAAATGGATAAACAAGAGTTTTAATTAAGAGTTGCCGAGAAAAGAGTATTGCATAATGTTTCAATAAAATCGATGTTATATCCTTTCTCGGAAAAAGGATATAACAGCCCAACCCTTCTAATTCTGATTAAACGCAGCTATAAATTTTTATTATCACTCTAAAATTACTAACGGCAGATAACAAAACAATTACGTTGGTACCTTGAAGCAAAAAGTTGCACGCCGCCGAAATTATTTTAAGCGAAATTCTTAGAGTGGATTAAATACACCTCTGAGCATCCTTAATGAAAGGATATATAAAGCTGCAGTACCAGGATCATTTCAACCATTATCAACGACCTAGATCTTTCCAATCGGTAAGTTCCTTTAGCTATGCGAAGAGTTCTGGGACCACTTTGACTACTTTACCACATATATCATGGTAGTCTATAGTTAGAAGACATCCACTGAGAACGGATTTTTCGCCAAGGCTAGATTAAGGAGCCCTAAGGGGGGTCGCAACTTGACCTCCTCATAGCTATTGTTTCTTATTTCTAAGATAAGACCGATATGTAAATATATTTGAATAACCCAATAAAAAGTTGCTCTAACTACTTTTTGATATTTTTTTTCAATGATACTGAGTTTTTAATAAAACACTAATATTTCACATATCAATATTATCGTCTATTTTAGTTATATAAGTTTTTTATTTAGTGTTACGTATAATTTTTTCTATGTTTTTCTTGTGTCTGTCTGTGTACGTGTCAATATTGGACTTTTTTGCAAATTTGTAGCGACTTTCGGGACCGAAGCGATGGAGCCTCCCCATCAAAACTAACACAGTGCCGCGAAGTAAGCGACGCTCAGTGAACGTTCGCGATTATAACTCCTGCGATTCGGAAACAGACATGTTTCAATCGGATCAAGAAGACGAACTTATTAAGCTACTAGATTATTCTAGTCACGATGATGATGTATCACCAACTATATTTCACGATAGTTGCGAAGAAATGATTGCATATATTGAAAACAAGATGGTGAAACCACCGCCTAGGTTTACTAATGACGATGTTAACACTAGGTATAACCTAGCATCAAGGAATAGTTTATTCGATATGGATTGGCGCGTTGTCAAATATGGAGAAACTATATTTTTAACGGAATTGAAAAAATTGGTTGATCTATTTTCCGATTGTTTCGATAAAGTAGAAAATAGAAAAAGAAAAAATGCTCAAGCCATTAATATTGCCAACACTGATTTGGACAGTGAAATGAAAAGATTATCTCAAGTTATGGACGATTTGGATTGGCAAGACATTATGGATGAAAAAATTAAAACTACTATTACCACCACTACTACCACAACAGAAACGCTTGGTAAAAAAACAAAATTTGAAAAGCCAAAATTAAAGAGCCCAGTGTTTAAAGTAAAAAAAGTAAAACCGATTAACCTTGTTGTTAATTTGGAGATTAAAAGCCCGGAGTCTATCGAACCGCTCAAATCACCTTTGCAAGAAATAAAGTATGACATAAAGTCACCAAAAGAGGACAAACCTAGCACACCAGGAAATGTACAGAAAAGAGAGTTTTGGGCTATGTTTAAGGATGATACGGAATGGTGGAAAGCTATAGCTAAAAGAAATTTAGATAAAATGGAGGAAACGAGACGTGAATTGGAACGTTTTAGTGGTCACGAATTAGTGTTAGGAGAAATAAAGTCAGAAATTGATAAATTTGAAAAAGAAAAACAGACACTGGAAAGTTTTATTGAAGAGGTCGATAAATCGAAGGCGATAAACAAAGATCTTGAATACGATAAGAAGTATGAGGATATGGTATTAAAGTTAATAGAATTTGCAAAGAAAGATTTTATTTATAAAGGCTTTGATCCGTTAATTGAAAAATTAAAGCTTCTATCTAATATTCATATAGAAGGTCGTAAGAAAAAAGTTGTGAATATTGAAGATATTCTCAATGTTTACACTAAGATCGATGTATCTAAATATACTTACGAGGAATTATGTTTACTTGAAAAATATTATAAAGAGATGATTAGGAAATACAAAATTGAGACTCGTGAAAAGGAAAATATAATACCAATACAATTTAATGATCGTGAAAAGGATACGCGATCGGCTCCACCTTCCTATCACAGGAACGTTATATTTAACATGAATTCCCAGCACGACCTTTCAAAGAACATTAACCATTCTAGTACTACTACAATTTCTAACCATCATAGTTTGAAAAGGACGAAAAAGAATATTGAAAATAGAAAAAGCAATTTAGAAATCTTTGATCTAACACGGACATACCCCATGGAATACTACGCTAATAATTGGTGGTCCATTTACGAAGATATTTTAAAGAACAGGGAACAACAATTTGGCACAATAGATAACTGGTGGAATTTTTACGATGCTATATTAAATAGAACAGGCACTAGTGATGATGAATTAAGAAGAATACGTGCTGTCATGGAACTTAGAAGGAAAGAAAAGAAGTCAAGACCAAATAGCAGAATGGAGGAGCAATTAAAGATGTTAGACGAAGTTGACAACACGAGATTCCGTGAAAGCGAAGACGTGGCTACCAGCGGAAACGAATCGGTCAGAATTGATAAATTGATGTTCATTAACTGCTGACAACGCACAGCCGATCTAACAAACGAACGAGCACGCAATGGATGGCATGGTGTTTGCATTGATTGAGCCATCATATCATTTATGTCGTCTTAACTTGTGGTGTCTGACGTCTAACTATTGGCCATCTCTGTGGAAGTCCTGAATTCTATTATTTGAACTTTTTTTCCAATCATATTTCTGTTTTTATACTGAACAAATTAAATTTTCATTTAAACGGAAAAGTTTTACAATTTCTGCTAGTTATTTTCGTAAAAAGAGCATCGACAGTTTTAAATGTTTCACGAGCAATTTATGTATTATTTATAGAAACTCTCTTTCTTTTTGTAGAATTATGGACTTAAACAGTTTTCTAAATTCATCAAGTTGTAGCTTAAGACACCACTATCGCTCTTATCATTTCCAGGATCAGAAATGTGTTTAGTGACTTGTATGTTTTTGGTTTTGTGTGGTATTGAGCATCTTTTAAATCATACTGTTTTCTTATCTTTTTCTTCCTAATATATTTCTTGTCACAAATAAATTCGTTCAGAAACAACATCTTCAACAAAAGCAATGTAAATACAAGATTTAGATGCAAGTAGTAAAATGTATAAGTTGTTTTTTAGCCTCTTTTAGAATATCGATAGTAATCGGACAAATATAATTATATAGGATGGAACCTTTACAGATATAGCAACCAGGAATTACCATCAACCGGTAAAAATCGCCTGTACGAAGGGTCTAAAAAAATGACTCACATAGGCTGTGATGTGTCTGTGTAACTTACTATTAAAACGAGTACAGTTTTTACCGTACCGTTATTGAAATCCTTCGTGAAATTATTATTCACTATGATCGTAAAGTTATTTATCTAATAACACATTGTTTTCAATTTGTGTATTTTTAGTAGTTGATTTTTATTTTCATATTCCTCATCACTTCCTTACACCCTATTTCCTAAACACATTTCACTTTCAGCCATATCATTTCATAGGTCATGGATCATAGATCATAAGGTGGTCACTATGATCGGTCATCGTTTGTTCTAACACAAAGCCACAAGCTTTCATTCACGGCTCTGTTAGACCATTCCGATCTCACAGCAAAGCTTTTGAAAGTCCAATATTGACGTACATACGGAGAGCTTTATATAAATATTATTATATTTATGTATTTATGGTTGAAAGCTTATGGGTTCCCCGCTTAGGCATGCTTTTTCGCACTGGGTGTTTAAATTTTTAATTATATAATATAATTTTGTATTTGTCTCCGTCTGCCCTAACTTAGTTGGCAACCCAAAGCTTTTGTTATAATTTTGTTATCCTTATTGTTGTTTAAATTAATATTTGTATAGATATTACGTTTTTAAAAGCCCATCTTAAAGCTTAAGGAATCGGCTTAAAATATTTATACAATAGGATAAGATTCTTTAAAGTCTATAGACATGATTTTAATGTCGAAGTGGCACATACGGCTTTTACAGATATAGTCCGGATACTATGGATGTAAGGTTAGAATTATTTTTATCAAAACAATGACTGCATTGTTGACAACTGATACGTTAATCTACAACACCAAAATAACCCACAATTTCTCTCCAATTCTTGCTTGATCGACATTTTCTGATGCTAATTTTAATGCACAGAAATGTCAAACAGTTTAAAAAATAAGGTCATGTTTAATGTATATTAAAAAATGTTCAACATTGTAGGTGATGGTGACGAATGTAACGTCACTGTTGAAAACGGTTAAAGCCGTGGAGGATGAACACACCCGCGGTACGCGAGCGTTGGAATCTACCATCGAAGCTATTTCGCAGGAGATTGAGGTCAGTTCGAATAATTTACTCTCTTTAAGGAATATCGCTTTCAAATCTGACCATATATCAGATAACAATTCCACCTACATTCATAATAAATAGAGACCTAAATATGAATTTGGTTAACCACTAATGGTTTTGTAATATTTTTTTCCCTCATATTAAAAATACGTACACAATTTTACTGAACTCTAATTATAAAACATAAGTTACAACGGGTTGTTTAAGTCCTTAATGTGGAATATCAAACCTTGTTAAGATAAAGTAATAATCATTATATTGTCGTCCCAGTGCAGTTTTAGAATATTTAACTCTTAACGGAACTTTCAAGACACCGTCTCTCCACTGTACAATGAATACTATTTTACCTACATATGAATTTGTCTCTTATAAAAAAAAAATACCTAAGACATTGATTTTTCTAAATTTTATATTATTCCCAATTATTTGCCCAATGAGGGGTGGTAGTAATGATGTGTTATTTTGTCAGGTTCTTATATCTCCGGCCGCGCCTAAGTCATCTGCCTCCGTGGAGGAGCTGATGGCATCCCGTGCCTTTACTCCTGTCTATCTAATTAGAGGTAGCGCCACGCTTGAAGTCCCTTTGGTCCGCAGCCAAATTGGCTGGCACGTCTGGGTAGTTAATAACTGATAGAATCAGGCGTTACTTTGCGGAAATCCATGACATGCATGAAAAACTAAA
Organism: Charaxes varanes; assembly: GCA_024363005.1. NCBI lineage: Eukaryota > Metazoa > Arthropoda > Insecta > Lepidoptera > Nymphalidae > Charaxes > Charaxes varanes. The sequence continues at coordinate 84,417 of JANCMC010009358.1, read as the reverse complement.
CTACTTTGCTTTCATTCTTGGATTAAAGTAAAGTAGTTTAGTTTTTCATGCATAAATAGGAATAGAATTAGTATTATTATTTATTATATATTAGAAAAATATTAGTACTTTCTTCTTCTTCGACCTAGCTTTATCCTGGTCTAGTACCAGGTCCGCTTAAATTGTAGAGGATGTTGCTATGGGTCGAGCTAATATGACCAACTGCCGTCTGACATCAACGAACCCCCACAATCTCACGACTAATATCACTGAGTGACATTAGTCGAGGCATGTTTATTTTGCCTTCCGGAACTCTAATGTCTAAGCATACTGTATCAATGCTTAATACTACTATATCTACTAGAAGTAAAGTTTGTGTCAATAGATGCGACAATGCGCAGGTTCCGAAATGGTGTCTATATGAATATTGGCATAAAAATTGTATTAAAGATATGCCGTTTAGGTAGTCTCTTTTAAAACCCATCGAAATGAGATATTGCGTTTCGGACATTACTTTCAGCAAACGGACTGACGACTGATAGACAAGAATTTTAAGTTATGTTTGGCTTGGTGCGTGAAACTAAGGCGCCTCTGTCTGAACGCAAAGGGTGATTCGATCTTATTATAGGTATGTATTTATAAATATTCGGAACCTGCTCTATTTGTTTAACTTTTATAGTAGTGGACACTAAAGACACAATAATGTTGAAATATTACATATTGTTTAGCATTATTGATTATCGTAATTATTCACATGACTCAAATACTTTTGCCAACTTCAAGGGGTACCAAGGGTTACATCGTTAAATTTGTCAGTGTTGTGTTTTATAATGGTGCAATTGTCCTGTCTAAGCGTTTGTAATAAATGGATTGTTACCTCAAATCCAGTTCCCTTTGTTGCTCATTTGTGTTAAAAGATAATTCAAAGTGCATGTTTCAGTTAATGACCTCAACGGCCAGTGTATGATCTCACATAGACATAATTATCATTAAAGTTTGTTTCCGTTCCGAGTTCTCACGTTTTCATACAAGTATGCATGCCTTATTATTTTTAATTAAAGCCTCCAATTATTCAAATATTTCTTTGCTACGTACACAGGTGAATACATCATTAAAGCTGCACTTTGATGTTTCTGGACTTGTTTTTATCTGCACGTTGCAGACTTAATTCCCTTTTTTTTTAAATAATAGTCGTTATTTTGCAAAAAGCAGGAGTAGTTCCTTTAGCTTTTTCTGTAACGGTATGTTTTAAAATCACACCTAAAGTCTGCACTATTCCTAAAGACACAAAAATGACTATTCTTGACACTGATTCCTTTGACGATGTTTTTCGTTGTATTTTTTCCATAATCGATATAAAATAATTCTTGATAGTTTGTACGTGGTCATGCCAGCAAACAAAAATCTAACGTAAATTTGAAAGCATGCGAATAATGTACTAAGTTGCAATAATCACACAAACAAAAGTGTAGAATTGTTCACGGACGTAAACAATGTGCAATTGTAAACGCCAATGATCGAAAATAGTCACACAAATGACGCATTCCTTAAATTGTTGCTATTTGTATATAATAAACAAGAATGTTCTTCCATAAGGATTGGTTTCAGACAATCTTTAATGACCCACATGAAAATAGACCGTCTCTAATCGTTTGTCAGCTGACCGAGTCACGACTGCATTATGTACATGTGTGTTGGAATAATCGTGCAACTTCTCTGTCAACACAATCCGCCATGAAATTATTACACTGTTACTGATTACTTCACTATCGTCACTACTTGAAGTTTAATGGGTTTATACCAGAGCTTTAATAGACAATTTAATGATGTCATCGTTTTCATCATTCATAATCGTTTATACTTCGATCCTAAAGGTTACGGGAAAATGAAAATTAAACCGTACGTTATGTACGTTATTTTCTACGTATATAAAGAGAAGTCGATTTTGTTACAACAGATTTTAATAAAGGTTCTCAATTTGACAGTGTTTTTTTAATACCTCAGAACTTTCAACTGGGTGAACCGATTTTGATGACTCTTTATTTACTTGAAAGCTGGTGCTTTCCGTCTGGTCCAATTTCCATTTTGTCCTGACAATTTGTAATTGATAGAATCAGGCGTTACTTTGCAGGAATCCTTGACATGCATGAGAAACTAAACTACTTTGCTTTAATCCGCGAATGAGCGATAATTCATTCGCGGATTAAAGCAAAGTAGTTTAGTTCATGCTGACAATTTGTATTCAGCTGAATCAATCAACACAAAATTCGGATACTCATGGAGAACTGCACTCTATTCGTAGATGTAATTGATGAAACCTACGTTTACCGGTTTATACTATTACATCACAACTAGTTTGTGCTCGCTGATTAATTGAGGTTGCTTGACGCAAACTTTTATTATAATAACTATCAGTAATTAGCACACAAGGAAAGGTTTTCTATATTAGCGGAAAATGGTTTAATAATTCATTAATCATTTTGCAGTCTTTCTAGTTGTTAACTCAAGTGTAAGAATTTCAGCCTTAATACAAATATTAAGTATCTTAATGTATAAGAAATAAAATGCGAAGTCTTCATAAATTGGATAAGTTGGCACTAATACCTATTATATTGTCTACATTTCACTGATTTTCTAACGTCTGATAGATATGAGTAATTATTCAATTAAAGAAAGTTCGTTAACATTTGTCACATCTGAATTAGAAACCAGTGTTAGAAAGTTTTAATATTCCACTCAGCAATCGTTTTATTATTCCAATGAACTGGCTAATTGATGCCGTTGTTTGGTTTTGCGACCATTGCATTGCCATCGACTACGAAGATCGACGCAGCATATATCATTACGTTTATACGCATCGCATTTATATGACTGATTTGTTTCTAATAACTAATAAGGTTAACTCGTAGTCTAATATATGCGTCACGTGTTCATAGCATATAATGGGGGCACACGCGATATCAATAACGAGACAGTGTCTTGTCGGATATACTGTGGACCGTGAGTTAAAAATAATTTATCTGTTATGTTTTTAACATTGCTCACACCGATAACCTTTGGTGGGTTTTGTGTTTATTATAATAATTGTAAATAGAAACCAAAGTAAACACATCGAAGGGCTTAGAGGCAAAAATGTTTACGTCTATAATACACGATACGTTTACCGGTCTAGAAGAAGAATATTTGAGAAAAGTTTCATATGTACCTACTGCATATTGGATAACTATAAATCACCTGGGATTTCGTTTGCGTGGCACTCCTATAAATAAACTTAAGTTTGTTCCATTCCCAGTAGGAAATCATTAGCGCAATATGTCAGCAAGCCGACAAGCTGCATGCGGTTTCTATATTAAACATTACTTTGTCTGCCACAAATATGTATGTACTACGCCTGTCAGGCTGTCTGTACAGTTCCTAATTTCTACAGGTTTTCAATTTTTTAATTTACATTATAATAGGTACATTCTAAATGTCTATCAATAATGGTCGAATCATATCGTAAGTAAGTTTTCTAATGGGTAAGGGAATTATCTGTTTCAATAATAATTATTAATAAAAGATTTTATTACAAAATAACAAATATCTAACTGATGTCACACAGATCTTTTGCAAGACAAAAAATTCCTAGCAAATACAAAGGAGATATTTGTAAATTAACATAGTATACAAGATGAGCCTGATACTGTCAAGCAAGTGATTGATGTGAAAGTGTCCTTGTAATTAAATAACAGTTTATTTGGGATATATGTCACGCTCACGACCCAGGAGTAGCATTTGATAGCAGACGGTATTAAATTAGAAGTACAACAAGAGAATCTCATTGAAGTAGGTCATTGGCCGAATACCGTTGTTGTGGGTGATTCACCGTATTTTAAGCGGACGGGCGTGTGCTTTCATTTGTTATTTTGATTTATTTCTTTCTAATTACACGTAGTCCTCGTGGTTTAACTTTCCAGTTATTATCTATACTTATTTATTATATGTATTATTAGGTGTGTGTTGTAGGAATTCTTCTAACATAAAGTTTTCGTTGTAAAACTCTCCTTTCATCACAGGTTGTCTGACAAAAAGATTGTCTATGAGACCGCATTTGCACGCATACTTGTTTATGATGCCACTAATTGTAAAATTTAGTCGCCTTCCAACTACGTAGTAATGTTATCGTTAATCACTATATAACTGATCATGAAGGACGCCTTTTCTGCTTAGTACCCACAGCACTGCGGTAATGTTGTATGAAATTTCATTACTGCACTGTTTTTAATTAATGAACCGTTTCCGCGCATTCTATATTTTTGCAAAACTTTGATATTTAGCAAGAATAGTTTAAAAAATGAAAATAGCGACGTAGTAAAAGTAAATTACGCACCTTACTGAAGTGAGTAATTAATGCACTTGTGTTTATTTAATACAAACATAACACTTGTGCATTAATGATTCACTTTGAGTTAGATGCAATAGTAGCTCAATAATGTACAATTTCTTTGATTGCAATAAAAAAAACATCTTAATAATATAAAATACAAATTATTTACCTAATTATAAGACTTCACTACTCAACCCCCCATTAGGATCTTTTAGTATTAAAACATGTAATGCAGAAAAAAAAGTTATGTTCATGTGGGATATAATAATAACTTCTAAGAAGTTGGAAAAAGGTGTCTGCTTATTTATACTGTTGGTTAATTGGTACAAGCGAAGCCGCGAGTAAGAGCTAGTATAAAATAGATTAGACTAAAGGATTTTGTTTCCACGCTGATGTATATATGAGTCATTGCTGAAAGGCATACGGGGACGTGGCGTTGAATGAATGCATCGAAATAACATAACCGTCCTCGGCCTTCGCAGCTGTCTGTTGCTGATGTGGAACTACGATTTTCTAGCTCATTTATATTTATTGGCTGCGAGCATTTGAACTACGAGCACCCAATGCTTTAAAAATTAATGACTCGAATGGTAAATCTTTGGAAGCGTCCATAGACAACTGTTATTTCAGTAATCTATGATTGATCACAGACAATTATTATTTTGATGATCTGTTGTTGTGTTGTAACAATGAAAACTATTTTTTATACAAAAAAAAACCTAATCCATACTGTATAAAAAATAGTTGTCATTGTTTAATGTCATATCTGTATGTTCAAAATTCGAAATTTACCCACTACTCTCCTTAGTCTTCTTCACGTTACGGGACACTAGGAGAATGATTTGCTCGCGCAGCTTAGGCGGAACGTGACAATGAGTCATGTTTTCTCGTGCGGGCAGCCGTTCATCGATTTATAAGACGTTAAAAGAGGAATGAGAAAGATCATGGAAAATGCTATTTTACCATAACAGCTTAATGAGAGCATCTGCAAAATATTTCCAAGGAGCATAACCATCAATCAACGATTCAACATAGTCAGTTAGTTGGCTGAGGTCGAATCGCTGCCGCGTCCAGAAATACCGCGGCACCGACCTTGCCTTCGGATGCACGCATCGCGTTGTTTTTATTATTTAACATTTTTCCGCGTGAACCATTAGCGTCAAGGTTATGGCCAGTGACTCTCTCGAGATAGACAATGCCCATTTTAACATATTTTCCTTATGATCATTCGTATGAAGGTTATGGCCAGTGTCTTGTTCGAGATAGACATTGCTGATCTTACATTTTACCGAATGGACCATAATTGGTACCGTTTATATCTCTCTGTAGTTAGACGATTTTTATTTTTAACATTTCTCGAGTGAGTCGTTAGGGTAAGGATAGCCGGAATCTTTTGAAGATAACAATGACCATCTGAATGCTACCTTTTTTAATTAAACTATTAAAATATACTTATAAATTTCTATTAGAAAATAGCCTGTATATTTTTTTTTTATTCTGTCATCAGCCAGCCATTAAAATTTAGCGACACATTTTTTACTGCAATTAGAGTTGATTGTTTAACATTAGTTGCAAGAATCGAACATAACTATATCAGTAGAGTTCAGTAATTTAGTTATTTTGTTAACCGAATAATCTTAAAATATAAATGACCTAATCTATCATGGAATTATTGTGTCGTATTTCAATGAATTGGTTACGATTTTTCCTTGTAATATTTACGGTTTATTAACCGTATTATACTATTGTATAATCTACACTTTAATTGTAAATTTACTGTGGTATTTTAGATATAGTCTGCCTACACAATAAAATTGGTCCAACGAGCTTAGAGCTTGTGTCTACAATAGGAGCAGCAGTAATACAGCAGTGTCTGAGTTTCAACCGGGTCTTTATGGATTGCAGTTCACCCTTTCCCTTATAAACTATTGAGGCTCAATTTGTATGATTGTTTGTATTTGATAGTGTTCAGCCGATTGCAAAACTTTGTACGTATCCATATATGAAAATCAATCGTTGTTCGTTAATAGCCGTTACGACGGTATCGGTAAATTGTTGCGAAAAAGCTGTGCAGTTTAATAGACAACGATTTTTCATACACACGTGTTTATAAAACAGTGAAGTACAGTTTTTTCGGAACGATTTATCGAAACGTGTGTTGCGGCTATTAGTCTCGGCAAAACTTAAAACCGACTGCACCTTTTTGAATTACATGTGTTCATTCCATTTATCTCAGGAAAAGTAAAAACAAAGAAAGAAAAACTCTTAAGAATGATTACATGCAGCTAAATGTAGATTTTGCCGTTACTTCAGAATTAAAGCTTAAATACATAGGATGACGTTCGTGCTAGTATGCTATGTTACTACTATGCTATGTAAAACTATTTCTTCATAAAACATTCGGCCACTGTCACGTTTTATGGAAAAGACATTAAAGGGGATTGGTTAAAATAGGCTCATAGCATACGAGTGTAAATTCAGGTAAAAACATGCTTATGTCTTCATTTAATATCTGACGTGTCCGCAAGTATACCATAAAATATATTACGTGTACCATCAAGAGCGTCGCCAACTGGAGGGGGCAGTCCAAAACAGAGGATGGATTAGTATGAATTTTAAATACAGCTTAGACTGCAGCGCACACAAAATGCTCGGAATAGATTATAAGAAATTTTAAACGAGTTTTGTACCTGCAAAATTTACTTTATCGGTCAAATGACTCTTGTGAGTAGACTCAGGGAGGGAGCAACAGCCGCTCCCTGCTCCCCTTTGGCGACTCTCTTGTGTACCATAGAGGGAATTTTAATTCGCATCTAGTCGTGATCGATTCCGCTGTATCACGATTTGATAGAGCGCTGCGCATATTGCGAAGTGATTTGTTACACCGATCCATATCTCACGCAACCGTCTACCGCGAACCAATTGGCATGAAAAACATTAAGAAAGTGAGCATGAAGATGGTGCGTGACGGGCGTGTATAATTCAAGCGAATATTTTGCCAGGAAATCATTCTGTACTGCACGCGTTCGCTTCGGTTTACTCTGGGGCGCTTGAAAAATGTTCGCTTGACGCAAATGCGTTATCTATTTTGGAGTTCTGCGTCAGAGACTCGCTCTTATCTGCGCTCTGCAGTCTGCCGGTCACATTCGATATCTTATTTTCTCATTTTTCACTCCTGAAAATTTCATATTTACTTTGGCGCATTATTCATTACCAGTTACTAAACTTGACGAGGCATTAGAGACGAAATTTCCGTTAACTATATAAGTTTTCTGCATATCTTACTATAAAAAATCCAATGTCACTGTATGTTCCCAATGTATCATCCTACCAAGTCAATGTCAGTTAGCATTTATGTGTAATTTGGTCCAACTCGATAAATAGTTTTTTTTTTTATTAATGGCTTCTTTTCTTTTTTTTCTTTTAAATCGTTACTAAAAGGCTCAGCTACCGCAACGCGGGGTCAGGTCTGCTAGTAGTCAAAAAAATAAGACTACTTTATGGTTTTGTGTAATTCTTATCTTACCTGATCAAGTACTTTTCGGTCTTCACTTTCTGTAGTTGCATTAACAAGTCCTCAAAATTGATATTTTTTACAGTACTCAAATAGGTTAATGGCACGTTTAACGATACGGTGTTAATGCACAAGGTTACTGACTTATAAAAGTCCACTTCATATTTTTATAATGGCATAGTTTGAATCCGGGTCCTCTTACTAGAAAGACAAGCTCTCTACTACAATACCAGCACGCCTTTACGCTTTTTTATTAACGTTTAAAATATTTTCACCTTCAAACTGAGTTTGTAAAACGGTAGGTCGTTCAACGTGCCAGATTACGTTTTTCACGAGATACGATTCAGCTACTTTTTCTTTCATTCGAGGAACAAAGGCCTAACAACCCATTCAAAGGTTTCTCGACGTGCCTACGAGCGAAAGTTGATGCGTTTTTAACAATATCGTATTTTCTTTTCTGATTACTTTGTGCTTCTTGTTGATATCTTTGTAATCTGTGCATTCTTTATATTCTCTTTGTTAACTAACCTTTTACAGATTAAGAAATTTTAATTATCTCTATGTTATCTATCTATTGTGTAAAATTCTCGTGTTACGGTGTTGGTTGCCAAATTCAAAACGGCTTGACCGATTCTTATGAGAATTTTTGTGCAGATTTGTTAGGTCTGAGAATCGTTCATACACTATTTTTAAACCCCTAAGTGGTTAGGGTGACCCATGCAGAAGAAGTCGCAGTGTACAGTTAGTGCTGGCTCGAGGTAATCTTTACGATGGAGTGAGATCCAATTATCGCGCCCCCCTTTCTTGCCCTGTATATTTTTTTTAATTTAAAATGTGTTTAAAATAATTGCATATTAAGAGTTGCCCTTAGCTGAGGCCCCCTGGGACTTGGCTTCTGGAGCGGCCATTCTGTTCGCCGTCCGGTAGGGCCCGCCCTGGGAGTATGACACTAATTATGTTTAATTCCTTTACCGCTTACTCGGTTACGGTCTTCTCTAATGTAATATCTTCGGTCTACGTGCGCTAACCCCAATAAGTAAGTTAGTTTTCTCACTTATTGTTTTCTGTCATTTTACCCGACCTAAAAACAGAGAATTCATTTTTTAGCAGATACTTAAAAGCATTTCAAAACGCATTAGTGGTTTTTTTAACCAGATGTTTATGGGCGTCGATGGTCACTTATCATAAGTCGAATCTGTATCAATCGTTGTTCGCTAAAACTCGAAAACTGCTGGACGGGTTTAAATTTTGTTTGTTTTGTTTCATTCAGATCATTTCAGAGAAGGTTTAAAGGAAAAGTCTAAAGATTATTTAAAAATACAAAAAAAAATGCAGTTTTGTTCGCTACTTTAGATTACTTCAAACAAACTTTTGATTGACATGCTATGTAAAATTATTATTTCATGAAACATTCGGCTAATCGGAGAAGACAATGTCTGCCAGGTCCGCTAGTCTTATATAAAAAGACAATCCTATTTCACGTCTTTTGTCAAGAAAACTTTCACTCAATTAGGTTATTTCAATGATAAAGTAGACGCGTCTGTATTTTATCGCACGTGACGGAATGCAACGTTGCAGTTTAAGATGGCATGCGCTTATAGGATATACATTCCACTCGTGATATTATGATAAATTGTCTAGTCTGGAACACATTTATCAATTATATAATATAATAAAGCAGTCTTGCGCGAGTAATTTAGACGAAGATAGTGCTATCTCGCTCACGTAAACACGGATTGTTTACTGGTTTACGGCGTACACTAGTGTCGGCCTCGTTTTAGTACTTAAGGTCCTGCCTAATTGCGGCAAAGGACGTTACTTTACGACGCTACCTGATCCAGATGTTAAATTGTAAAATACAGTCCGTAAAGATAAAGGTGGGTGTTTTATTGCCCCGCCAATATAACCCAGTCAACGCACCGATCCCCAACAATCATATTACCAAGAGTACAGTTACTAAACAGTGCTTTACCATATTAGATGACAGTTTCTACTTAAAGAAAATTTTGCTAAGGGTTATTGTTAGAAATTAACGTAATGCAGAACAAGCAAAAATGAGCCTTTTAACTAATTGACGTGCAAATGAAATTCGACCTTAGAGTGGCAAACCAATTTCTGGGTTGACTATACAATTTCTGTTTCGATGATACTCTGATGATGAAGTTCGATGGTGCCAAAGATCTTCACAATCCCATCGAATTTGAGCGGATTTAATTTAACTTAACGAATTTCTTTAGCCCTAAATGGTAACGAGACCAGGTTTTAGTGATGTATCTGCAATGTGACCAATAGGTCACATTGAAGAAACTGACTGAAAAACCTGTTCAGGGATAACTGAAAAGTTAAAAATACATTTTAAGTAAAATCATTTTTAAAAAGAGGCCTTTATTTAAATGTACTAAAATTAATAAAATAAACTTTTCATTTCAAATTTTCACTATCAACTCCTTGCTCAATAATATAATAGCTTGCCGCGACATTTATCTGTGTCGATATACAAGCTAGTACATTCCTTTCCCGCAAAGGCGTCCAAGTCTTCCTCGGCCTACTTAATTTACTTAGTTAATTTAAACTTTTGACTTGCAGTCATCTTAAAATGATGAAGAAATTAAAGCTTCACCGTTACGTACACGCTCTTTAACTCGTAAATATTTTCTGTAACAATGCTATTGCACATTCTATTACTATCTAGGGTTAGTGGTGAGACGCTTAGAATACTCAACTCAGTACTCGATTCTCGTTATAACTATGTAATAAAAATAGGTACTTCATTTTTGACCTAATTTCCATAAAATTATATGAAGTGTGGCCTTAGTTTCTTAATTTTTGTTAATGACGCGCGTTCACGCTAGTATGTCTATGTGTTGCGTACATAATTAGACAACTTTCTCTTAATGTCACGTATTGGTTAAAGGATATTTATATTTAATCTTAGCTTTTTACATCATATACTTATGATAATCAAATATCAGATCCTCGAGTATCGGAAGTGTCTCAACAGTCACTCTGTACAAAAGAAGAAAATAAAAGTTCCCAATATAATCAATTATTCGGATATTTGCGATGATGTTACTGAACTGGGTGGAAAAGTATTATATTTTAATCATTTGTTTTGTTTGTGTTCATTTATATAATGTGGCATAATTTTTAAAGTTCGTCTTACGAACTTTATACAATTGGTATTAATATAACTAAAAAAAAATACATAAATATTTTCTCGTAATTCGCCTTATGTAAGTTTTTCTTTAATAAACTCACCAATAGCATATAGAATATCTGCCAATTCAAAAGCAACATGTCCTCTTGCTCCGATATTAGTTTTGGGGCACATATACCAAATACTGCAATACCTGTTTTACATCTTCATTATATATTGTATACTATAGTTATAATGTACTAAAGTATCAAAGTATTGTATAGTCGACCAAGAAAGTGCTTTACCATTTTGAATGACGGTTTCTACTTGTAAAATTTGGCTAAGGGGTATTTTTAGATATTAACGTTATGTATAACAAGCAAGAATGAGCCTTTTAAATAGTTGACGTGCAAACGACATTCAACCTTAGCGCGGCGAACCAATTTCTTGGTCGACTATGCTTTTGGGTACATATACCAAATAATATAAAACATAATTTATATCAACAACATTGTTTGTTTGCTATCGACTCTTACTGAGAAGAATTCAGAATTATATCCAGAAAGAATAAACCAAACTTAGATCTACGGGTTCACAGGCTACCTCTGACTTTTATGACCTTTTCTACGGCCGAGATGTTGAGATACAAAAATTGATAAGTAAACTCTTACAATGAGAGTAAAGCAAACTGTTTTTAAATAATTGATAAAATCGCGCGTTACTCTGTCCATCCATAACTTGATTGAAAAACTAAAATACTTTGCTTAAATACCCGAATGAACAAAAGGGACAATTTTTGCAATGCTGGAACCGGAAAGCCACCAACGAACCCGCCACTAAAGCACAGCACTGAACAACACAGAACTCTTCAAATAACTTTCTAGAGTCTATCTACTGAAGGTCTAGCACGAACATTCTCGATAGTTTTACTTACTTTTACGTTCGAAACGAAACGACAAATGAAGGTCCGTGCATTACCTGTACAACCCATCCCTGAAGGATTCTTTGATGACCCTATTTTGGATGCTAAAGTGAGTAGTCCAAATTATACATTAATTAAAAAAATTATGTGTCTGCTTAAAGTCACAAGAGTAAAGTAAAAGTACTTTAGCTCCATCTATATGCATTTTTATATATATAATATTGAAAATGTTAATTTATAAAATTGTTCAAGAAAGAAATGAAATTAACTTGATGCTGCCAAGTGTGGTGGGCCTTATGTTCGATAGTGCTGAGGGCTGCATGCTAATATCCACCTTTTGCGAGGCAGTAATTTTGCAGAAAGAAGCTACAGAGAGGGAACAGGGGCAGCATTACAATGCTCTTGTATGTTTGGCATGTCAAGAACTTACAGGCTTATTAACTTAACATCTTCCTCCATCACTACAATGGTATTTCAGTATCTTGTGAGCGCATTGTTGTGTGTTTGCTGATAAAATCCACTGAGGCAACATGGTAGATATGCAAGACAGGCCATCCTGTAACACCTCTCATTTTGGCGAAGGAGCTAATCCTGGTTTTTGGTAGGTATCTTGGCACCTAGCCAGCGAGTCCCGCATTCACAGTTGAGATTGTACTTGAGTATCGGGTTCGGGCATCAACTGGGGTGCATATACTAGGTGTTAGTAAAAAAAATGAAATTGCCTTGTGTGATGACACGTTTTGTAATATTCATCATGCATTTAACAGTTTGCTCCACAAGTCAAGAGTGCGTAAAGGAGTTTTACTTCAATATTATAACCATACTATCTATATGGTATCTTATTTTGCTGGGAATCTTGCAGCGGGAGGTTAACGTGGAATTTTTAGTAGTAAATGACTAAGTAAGTACTCGAGTGTACAATGTGCGTATGCTCGAGGGGCCTCGGGAACTCAACGGTACGAGGTGCTATCGTCATGACCACTTCTAACATTAGATTTTAAAAAAGCTTACCTAGAATGTCTTAACGAGAATGTTAGGCATAATTCAAAATAATTCATTATATTAAATTACGATATATGTTACGAAAGGTAAGCTCTCTCTCTCTTTCTCTTTTAAGAGAAGATATTTGGAATTGTCATATTGCATTAATTCGCAATCAGACTATATTATAAACTAGCGGACATGGCAGGCTGTTCTGCCCGAACTAACTATTACAATTATAAACATAAATGCATGAAACAGTTATGGTTGCGAAGAGATATTATTTTTGGAATCTTAAAGTAATAATACTTTTCAGGAGTGGCTTCCAAGTGGCCTTCACAGTGTTTATCGAGGTGGTCTTCTCCCCCGGCATTTCCAAGCTATTAGATGTAGAAACTTGAATTTTCCATGTTGATAGGACTTGCTGAAAACTATACAATATTATAATAGGTCATTTTGGAGTATTTCGACGCGAATGTTAACATTTACATGCATGCACACATATTTATGCATTTCTGTGTTAAAGCCAAGAAAAATAACCGCGAACGTGCCAGGGCGATCGCTCCGCGATGGCCCGTCCGCTTCTGACCTTTCCGCAACTCGTTTTTCCTAATTTAGTGTCCGGTGCCATTTCGCTTATATATATAATAGTATATAATTTAATGCTAAAACCAAATACGGTTCAACTCCTTTAGCCTTTGTCACCCTACCTCCTCCAGCAGGGGTAGGCTTATTTGGATGCAATTTTGTGTGTATATTTTAATAGATGGTTTGTAGAGATACTGCGTCCGGTAGATGTTGCTGCTGAGAGTTCTAACCTAAATTAATTATGTTTCTCGCTTTAACTTAAAAACGGCTGAGCCTGTCTCCTTTATTATATTCGCATTACCTCTGGGTAGGTTTAAGAAAAAAGAAAGAAAGGAAAACTTAAAAGAACATTCAAAAAATGCAGAGTAGGTCGCAACTTCGGAATACTTCCAATAGATGGCGTTCATACTGGATCTTTTATCTGACCTTAAATCGGGTAACATAACTTCTACCGGGTCCACTAGTATGTGTATATGATGTCCTCTGTAAAAATGTATGATATATTCTGGTGTGTACAAGGTTTTATTCATTTAATATTTTCGGAGCAAACACCTATCAATCCACGTCCGTTATTTCCAAACTGATTAATGATCGGGCTCCGGTGCGAGGTAGAAGCATGATTCAATGCAAGCTGATACAGAATCAATATGTTGTAGACTCGGGTTTACCTGCTGTAACCGTTATGTATTACGTCATGCTTTATTTGTACTAAACGTATGCAATAATAATAATAATAATAAATCTTTATTTACAGGCATCTGGGGCCCACACATATTACAAAAAATTAATAAATTAAAAAGGATTACAAAATTAAATTAAAATTAAATTACAAATTAAATGTCATCACAATCAAGGGTTTAGACTTAATCTTGACATACAATAACAAAAAAATGCGGCAGTGAGCCTGCCTTCTGCTCCGGGGGTCGTGGGTTCGATTCCCACACCGAGTCTGGGTGTATTATCCATATGTATATGAATGTATTTAAATATTTCAAAAAATTATTTGTGTATAACAGGCGGCTGTTACCTGTAACACAGGCTTTAATTTTTCTACCTTAGGAACAGACGTCCGTGTGTTATATAGTCCTGTATATATTTATTTATTTATTTTATTATCGTTGTTTAACTTTACTATTGAAGATGAATGGAATTAATTGCAATAATAAAGAAAACCTACTTATTAGTAGTTTCTCTTTTATTATTGCTAATAATGATTTTGTTTCAATTGTAGTCTATGAATGTAATTAATACACGAAATATGTACATATTTATCACGTCTGAGATTAGTTTTTTAAAATATATATTATGTATATATTAAGTATATATATTAAATTATATATATTAAGTAGTATAAATTGTGAGATTTTAATTGATGAAAATTCTTCATGTCACTCGTCAAAGAACACTTATATTAATTAATAAAACTTGACGCAGGTTACAGTCCATTGTACCCGATTGTAGATACTTGCAAGCCAATTGTCGAAACCAATTCCATATGAAACATTGAATATAATATAAGTTAACTTATAATTAATGGAATATAAATATTAGCTCTAAAATATACACACATAATTAAATATTAAAAAATTATTTATCACTGTTTCCCAAAGTACCGTCACAAAAAAAAGTTAACACTATAGAACATGTTTAAAACATCCAAAGACAATTAATTCCAAACCAAAAAAAAAACTTTAATTGGGTGACGTCAAGCTCATCAAAGCCATCTTCTACATCGTAGTGCAAACTGTGGGTGCTGTGGCCGGAGCTGCTTTTATCAGAGTAAGATTTTCTCAGCATAATATCTATTTTAATACGTGAAGAGTAAAATTTAGATACCATTTTTCAAAAATTGCGTGGGCGGAGGAGTAGGAAATTTTGCGCAATTTGAGAGAGGGTCTGAGAATTCTATTTTTTTTTTATAAATTAATACATTAAAACCTCCCATACACAATTACAATTTAATTTACACTTTACACTACTTAAAACAGTCATGTTTAAACTGTCTAAGAGTTAATTATGCCGACGGTAAAAATATTAATTATAAAATATTAGAATGGCGTCGTACAAATAAATTTTGTAAAAAGATTTAAATGACCATTTAGTACGCAAACCTAAGATTAGTGGCCGAATTTCGATCACCTGACTATCGCTAGTTAACATCAAAATGTAGAAAAGATTTTTGTTACTAATACTTTCATAGCGCACCATTCTGCAAAATATAGGATTATTTTGTGTTGTTATAACTACCAAAAAATAGAAGAAACTACAACTAATCACATGATAACATCAGGAATTATAGTAACAGTAAGTTCTTAGAAAATGTTTATAAATCAGAAACTCAACGAGCTTCGAAATGAATGGCTATGTCCTCTTTAATGTTTTGAAATTATGGCAATCAGATCAATGAGCGTAGAAACCTTAAATAATACATTGCCGCCATTATGATATATTAAACAGACTTTATTTTAAAATATGAATACCTAATAAAACTTGATATTCTATTCCTACTAGTGCGGCTTTAGATGTCCTTTCTAATAATGAACCTATCATAGTTCTTGACAAGCCAAAGTCTTTTAGTATGCTGCCTCCGTCCGGTATCTGTTCGGTGTCACTTGATTTATCTTTCACTGATTTATATTTTCTAAATATTAAACGGTGTCGCAGGTCAATGTCTTTTTCCATGTCAAAAAATGCTTAAGTTTTTATTTCAAAATTACATTATATATCTACGATACACAGATTTAATTTCCAGCTGACGCCCCGTCATGGTCAATATTGTTGTTATATGTTTTTATTATTTTGGACTATATTTAATATTTTACTAAAATTTAACTAGGAAATTATCCAATTATGTCATAAGTCTTAAAAATGTTACTATCTACTAGCGCCATCTATTGATAATTAATAGAAATAATGTTCCATAAATAATTAATAGATGGCGCTTTTATAATAAAATGGTTATAAAATCGTTTGGTGACGAAAACGCGAAATCAATTTATTAGCGTTTACTTTAGTGTCAAGTGTCGAAACTACCCTGTTGTATTTTAAAGAAAAGCAACTTATAAGATGACCCAAACTGTCTCCATTTCCAGGGCCTCACAAACGACGTGTGGTGGTACTACATGATATCGGCGGCGTTCTACTGGTCGCTCACGATATCTCAGTTCTCGGACGTGAGGAGGAAGGACTTCTGGCAGATGTTCGTGCACCACATCGCGACCATCGCCCTGATGTCGTTCAGCTGGGTGGTATAAACTTTATTCTTTCGCATTTCATTGTAAAAAAAAATGGTTTAAAAATGTCGATCTCAATGACATTTATCGGGACCCACTGTTTCACATGCCTACCGAAACACGGAGGAAATCGGATATGTGAGGAACCGGTGTTAAAATGGGGCACTTATCTGTCACCTGGTCGCGGTAAGAACTGCTTAATCTAGCGATCGACTCAAATGCCAACCACTGATTAAGCAACAGCCTCCTCTACAAATTAAACAATTAAATACCAAGTTAATTTCAACAATTTTCTCTTTTTCAGTGCATTTATGGATGCTACGTCCATTCAGCAATCCTGCCGACCTTCCATCGAAGATGCTATTGGCTCTTACAGGTAAGCTTGTCGAATTTAAGTCCGTAACTTAAATTTTTGAGGGTTTATATTTTTTGTGCAGAACCATAATTGTTTAGCGAAAGCCTAAGAAAACTTTGTTATCCTTTGTAAAATCAACTATCTACCAGGGAAAGTCCCGTCCAAAAAGGCCAAGCTGTTTCAGAGATTACCCCGACCAAACAGACCGACAGACAGACAGATAGATTTTTTTTTTAACTTGCGTCTTTGCTATAGGTGTCCTGTATATAGTCATATGCAATTAGTAAAAAAAAATATTTTTGACCTTACAAACATACCATTCAACTTTACTATAACTATTGAATAACCTGTTAAATTAATATCTTCCTTCTCTGATATTTATGTATACTTTATTAATATTACAATATATGATATTGCACACTATAAGTGGAATTTGGCTCTACTTTTTTTAGCTTTAGGATAATATCCCAAATTCGCAATCATGAAAATTTAATTTAAGAATTTTTGAAGCCCCGATGTCACTGTAAAGGCATTCTAAAATGGCGTCTCCTTATTTGTCGTTTGCGGATTTCGACGGAAATTTTAATACATTGAGATGGACCTCCTTATATTCTTATCTCCATATCCCCCATAAAAAACTTGTATTTTTTTACAATTTTCCTGTTTTTTTTTTTCAAATAAGACGTCAAACGCTTAAAAAATCAGCCCTTATAATGGAAAACCCTCTAAAGTTGTTTGGGAACGTCACTCGTGTTATAAAGCAATATTCACTAGATACAAAAACATCTTTACTAATACACAAGGAAGGGAAACGCAACAACAAACTTGCTTGTAAACAACGTCAATCATAATCTATATAAAAAAAATAGTAGACAATATCACGATACGAAAGGGTATCTGCAGTTTGGGCAAAATTAACTCTAAGTCTTACACGATAAGATTGAATCTTTAAAAAATAAGGATGTAATCTCATAATGACATAGAGCGGACTATTCAAATGACAAGGAAAACCCGGTAATATCGTGACTGGGGAACATATTTCTTTTGATGGCTCTTTTTATTTAATAAATTTCGATTAGTGCGCCGTCCATTATACCCCCGGGGGTAATCTTTTAACCTTAAACAAACTCTCATTGCATATTTGTTTACGGTGTAGCGGTGAAGCGTATTAGAAGAGTTTTTCATGAATCTTAAACTTATTTGTATAAGATAATTGAATATTACACTTTAATTGTTGCAGCTACTTTGTCTGTGTAAAATTTTGAGAGCCCTTTAGACCTCCTTACTTTGGCCCCATAGAAAAATCGTTTTTAGCAGATGTTTACTAGCTATAAACATTCCCCCTTGCCAAAATTCATCATAGTACATACGTCCCGCAGTTTTGAAGATTTCTTGTGACTTGATTTGAAAATCAGCATCAAGAAAAAGTAGCTAAAGGCAGATTTATCCAAATAGATTTAATTAAATAGACATTCTAAGAAAAAAATTATTATTAGGAAAATTTTAATATATTATACTTTAGTATAATAACTACGTCAATGTAGTGTAGTGTGAACATTCAAATGTTCACTAACTTATAAAGTACATCGACAGATGCGAAAATATGATTCATTCGTAAAAATAAGACGCAAAAACACAAAATTAAGATATAATAAATCAAATAAGCAAAAATATCATTTAAATTTGAATTAGAGTTCCATCATTAACGTACAAGTAATAAACACATAGGACTATGAACACACCGTCCTCTGTTCTTAAGGTAGACAACTTAATGCCTGTATTATAGGTAACAGCGTCAGTTATAAACAATTTTTTTTGTAGAAATATATACATATAGATAATACACCCAGACTCGAAGCGGGAATCGAACCCATAGCCTCGGAGCAGAAGGCAGGATCACTACCAACTGCGCCAACGGCTCAGTCACATATTGCATGTCAATCATCAATTAAATATGATTCTACCAACCCGAATTCCAGCTCATCAGGCGTCAGCATGACGATGTCGTCATCAATCGTCAGTTGGCATTCCGTCTCGATGTCGTCGTAGGGGAAGAATCTGTTCGAGAGACGGTTCTCTTTGGTGCGTATCACTTTCAGTGGTTTGTTCACAACGGGCCACTCGGATGCTGGAATCAAACGAGTTAATTCTAAAAAACTTTTTAAAACAGGTTTTTTTAAACGCTTTACTATCAACTTATAACACCTCAACTTATATGATATTAATTGATAGAATCAGGCGTTACTTTGCGGAAATCCATGACATGCATGAGAAACTAAACTACTTTGCTTTAATCCGCGAATGATCCGCGAAAATCATTCGCGGATTAAAGTAAAGTAGTTTAGTTTCTCATGCATTATATGATATTGTCGGAGCATCTTAAGAAAGGAACCGAATGAGCCAAAAATTAATGCGGTTATATCGTTTTATGACGGAGTTCCCACGGCCACTTTCCTGCTCCATCATCACATCAGTATATTAATCATAACATTGCATTGTCGACATCCGAAAAGCTACAAAGATATTTCCTGCCTAATTAATGTTGAAAAGGCCACGGTGTTTACGAGCCAATAAGACCTAAAGATCTTCCGATCTGTCCATGGTTGTTGGTCGAACCGCCTGCCGAGTGCCCCTTGTTATATATAAATAGTCACTTATAATTATACTACCTGTTTCCCGCGACTGCGTCCGCTTTAAATTAAACTTGCGCGAACCTTTAGACCTCCTTGATCTGGCCCTATCGAAAAATTCGTTCTAAGCGGATGTCTACTAACTACAAGCTACCTACCTACTAAATTCCATCTTTTGCAGTTTTCGAGATTACTTGATGTGACCTTTCGCCTTTATTTCATGTACGTGATAAGATACTAGTATATACAATGTCGTTTATTGAATGAACTATGGTGGCTGCTTCTTTTCAAAACCTGGTAAGGGACACTTTTTACACTCGCTTACTCCCGTTTTATTGCATAATCTTGATAACCAGGTAAGTCCCTACCAAATACAAAAACAACAGCGGTTTGAACTCGCATAAAAACAGAAATATTTAAGCATCGATACTTAGTATGTACCATTCACTCCCTCGTAACCACATTAAAACCTAGGAAGTTTCTTTAAACAATTCAAAAGCCTAAGTCTCTGGACCTGCTGGGTTTTAAAATGATCGATACACCTTACTTAGTTTTATAATCAAAGCCAAATATACGAAAGCAGAGAGAGGAGAGGCGGAGAGTCTGCAGTGCAAGTGTCCCTTACTACGTTTTGAAAGGTTGAACTACTTTCTTATGCGCTCTCCTGTAAAATTTCGTTTCTAGTCCATACTAGGTTTTGAAATGGGGGCAACAATACTTTTTTAGGCTGATTCACTTTACGTTTATGTGCTCTCTTGTAAATTTTCGTTTCGAGTCCATACTAGGTTTTGAAATGGGGCAGCCGTATGTAAAACCGATGTTATCTTTATAAACGCCTAGAATACCCCGCGGCACTACAACTATGTGCAAAGTGCGACATGTTGCTTAAGTTAATTAAAGTTACATCATTCGTGCTAATCGTACTGAGTACGTGTGTTGATATCTATGATCATAAAATTTGTACCATCATACCACTACTCCACATAACCTACCCTACATATGTATATGACCTTTGGTAACAGTTCAAAAAAAAAAAAAAAATACCCGACTGAGACTATTGTCGGCTCTTCTCTGTGCAGGGCGAGAGTACCCTTGTAAACTTAGCTTTTAAATCGCAAATTTCATCTCCAAATTATTGAATAAAGATTCATGAAATAATAATTAGTTTTATACAATAATAATATGACGTTTACAATTGCTTACAAAAAAGTCTACATTAACGATTTTAACTTAGACTTTGAATGGTGAGGACGTCGTGGCTTAATCAGTGGCCGGCATTTGAGTCGATCGCAAGGTTAAGCAGTCCATACCGCTGCTGGGTGATAGGTGGGTGACCCATTCTAATAATGGTTTTTAGAAATATAACTTTCTCCGTGTTTCGGAAGGCACGTAAAACAGTGGGTCCCTTATTAATGCTACTGAGTGATAGTCGTGAGATTGTAGAGATTGCGGGGGTTCCGGGGATGACGTCAGACGGCATTCGGTCATCTCAACTCACCACACAACCACATCCTCTGCAATAGATGTCTAATACAATTTATAACAAGTCTTAATACTTTTTATATGGAAGTAAGAAAGAATTCAATACCTAATGTATACGGTCCGATTATTCTTTACGTTTAAAAAGTTTTCGTATTAATGTTAATTTATAATTATGATTCGCAACCTAAAATCAGCCTTACAACTGCTGCGTTAAAAACGATTTTAGCTTGATAAAGCGGGTTTTCTCTTTCAGAACAATGGACATTAAGTGGTTGTTTTAAAGAGATATTGTGCGCTCATTGAATCGTTTTAAATATATTACATCATGTATTAAAGTATTCCGTACTCGTAGTTTTGAGTATTTGCGACGAAAGAAATTTCATACAAATCGCATTTTAGCACATCCGAATTAAAACAGAACGAAAATGTTGGAAAAATTTAAATTTCATTAGGCATGTTATGAAAATAAATTACGTCACACGAGGAGATCGTGGCCTAATCAGTGGTCAACATTTGAGTCGATCACTAGATTAAGTAGACCTTGCTGCGAAACATTTTTTGTCTGACAGTCGTTTGTTCTGAGAAACCTCCGAAACGGCTGGACCGATTAGAGCGAGACTTTCACTGGTAAATAGCTGGTGTTACCAAGAAATAACAGGCTACTTTCCTTTTATGTAAATAATGAGGTCCCGCACAAAGAAATAAAAACCCTAGTTTTATTAAAATCATTGAAATCACGCGGACAAAATCGCAGGTTACAACTTGTGAACAATATTAATATAATATAACATTTCAACAAAAGAAAACCGACTTAAAATTAAAAGAACTAGTTTTCAAATATAAAGAGAATCATCAAAATCGATTCACCCACTCGAAAGTTCTGAAGTAGCGAACGTAAAACGTAAAAAATACAGTCGAATAGATCCACCCTTGAACCTCCTCCACCTTTGAAGTCGATTGAAAATGGGAGAGTACTCACAATATTTGTGTGCTAATTTATAATTGTGTGCTACGATGATTTTGGTTTCTTTCTTGCGTCTCGTCTGTGTTCACTTTGAGGATGTGTCTTCAGTTCTCTCACGTCCAACTAAAATAAAATAGAAATCAGATTTTTTTTTTAATTACCTATGTCTTATAGTGTAAACGTAAATGTTTCGAAATCTATAATCAATCTGTATTCTGTTTCTAGAACATAGATCAATAAAAAATTTTAGCCACTAGATATGGGTCGGATCTATATCACGATTGCTACATCTATCGATAACAAGACTGTCTTAACTCCATCTATATAAACTGTAGATGTTTCGGCAAAATCAATAGCGACACCTAACAAAGTAATTCTATATTATTGGTTTACTTACAAGAGTTTCGTCGTCCGGCACCCTTGATAATAAATCTAAAACTTCATTGTTGGGTATCGTGTGTGGACGAAGGATTTTCCTTGTAAATTTATTTATACCTGTAACATAAACAAGGATTAAAGGTTTTCCTTTAGACTTCCTTGATAGCTCAAGTGTACACGATTAGGTGACCGTACAAGCTGTCAGAAATACACTTTGAATTTATAGGAAATCCCCTATGGTCTACCTTAAATTAAACTACTGTGCCCAAAATAATAATAATTATACGAATGACGTTTATAAGTACTGTAAAGTCTTTAAGAATGAAACATTTTTGACTTTGGCTTAAAATTTTATATTATGCCGGAGCCAGACATAGCTTCATTTGAATGATCATTTCAATGATCATGTAATGTGGCTGGGGATTTTGTGTAGCTGCGCAAACACATGCACATCCATATAAAGGTGATCTGATCATGTACGCACCATGGAAGAGCGAGACCCTCTAACACAGGTACCTATGTACTTAAAGAGGGCCTCACACCCATATAAAATAAATTAGATTTAAGTTAAGGAAATAAAGAATATTTGTATTTTGTATATAAAGCTCCTATTCCGACAGAAAAGATGCATTCCCAATTTTTTTTTTAAATAAAATCCCCGCTTTTAAAAATATCATTTTCTTCAATTAAACTTAATTAATCAAGTCTGGTGAGGCCTTAAATGGAATTTATGAATGTTTTTGTTTGCAAAACGAAGATTTTATCACAAATAATAAGTTATTATCCTTTCTTGTTTGTACAAAGCATGTACATATATTGGAAAACTCTATGAATAATACAAGACTTCCAATAAAAGGTAACAACTGCGCGCAAATTCCATTAAAGCGGCTTCATAGTAGGCTGTATGAATAAATTGTGATCTCATGAACTCGAATTGTAGGAATAATACGACTTTATTAATTATATCATTGAAAGGAATATGTTCAAATACATTGTAATTGGAATAAATGTGGAAAACGGCGAGAGTCGTAGCTCAATCTCTAGGTTAAGCAGTTCTTACCGTGGCTGGATAATAGAAGGGTCACCCATTCTACACAACAATGGCTTTTATATATCTGACCTTCGTGTTTTTGAAATGCATATGAAATAGGGGAACCCGATTAATATCGCTGAAAGATATAGTCGCCGCAGAAATTCTATGGGGGTGCTGGGTATGACGTGAGACGGCGGTCGTTCATCTCAACTCCAGCGTTAAGAGTTATAAGGCCGTTCGGTAAAACTATCGATATTTTATTTCAATTTTGAAATATATAATAGTTAAACGTTTTATGAGATCGTATAAGAGATATTTAATATTTGTTGTATATTCTTTGTCAAATGTAGTTGAACGAACTTTTGCATATTATACAAACCTCTGTGGTGCAAAACGTGCAATTTAATGTTGTTGACAATGTGTTTTGTTGCAAAATAAAATTTGAAAAAAAGAGTCGCCCCACAAAAGACAACTATTACTCATCTGCTTCAATATTTAAATATTGTTGCGATAATTTTAACTATATTTATCTCCTTCTAAGACAGAAGATTCTATTTTAAAAACACCCTGCAAAAAATTGATACGTGTGAGTAAAGTGGGCACAAAGTACTTTTTTCACATTTTCTCTGCAGAACTTAAATTTGTCTAAAAATGAATGAAAAATTTAGGGTAAATCTAACATTCTCGTTGCTCCTCCCACTAAGCTGTACAGCGTATGCCAGAAGATAGTGCGCAGATAATAAGCGACTGGGGCTTTGGTATTAAACTCAGCATCTTATCGATTTCAATACGCCCTTCTCTCTTTCCTTAGTTTATTTTTCTTGCTCAATAAAGGTGTCTACTTTAGTTTAGTATTGGTTTAAGTAAAGTATTTTAAAAAGTATTTTTAGAATAAATGTCGATTACAAAAACATCGACGCATCCCATCCCTAACGCAGTTTCAGCATTCAGTACCCCAAGGATGGGTGTAAGCGTGCGGCCGCAAGCCAGCGGCTGAAACCCCCAAACTAAATTACATTTTTTTATATAGCACTGAAGACTATTTTAAAAGTAGGTTTTTCGATAAGAAATTTTACTATAACAAACTTTAATCACCTATTTTTTTGTGTTATCTGCAAAGGTTATATCTCGTTGTTATCTTATCATGAAATTAACGCATTTTTAATTGATAAGGGTTTGAATAATAACTATTAAGTAGTATCTTTAATATGTGAAATTTTCAATAATATCAACTTCATTTTTTTTTGTTTAAGAATAGTAAATAAAATGGCCAAGAGCGTGTCAAGACATGCTTATATAGAAGGGTTCCGTATCTGACACGCTATAAACGTATTTGTTAAATAACTTCAAAGGTTGTTGTCCGATTTCGTTTAAAATAATTTTTCCAATGAGTTTTTAGCATGTTCTATCAACATGGAAAATTTCAAGTCTCTACGTCTAATAATTTGAAAATTCCTGGGGGGGGGACCACCTTTAGGGCAGACAGACGGACGGACGGACAGAGCGAAATTATAAGCATTCCTTGTAGTACTACGGAACACTAAAAAGTATTGTTGAAGAACCGGTTTACTACGGATGTCAATCAACCCTTTTTACCACTAAGCTATTGAGGATCTAGCAATAATTGCGAATAGGTTCTAAGTACTTTGCCGCGGAAGTAGACAAAGACAATGGAAATGTATATTGTTGTATAATAATATATTACATACTAGGTGTTATCCCCGACTTCGTGCGCATAGAAAAGAATAATTAAATTTAAACAATAAAATAATTAAAATTATTTAACTTCAAGGCAGACCCCTCACTCATGTACTAATTAAGAAACAATACAGACGATAAATTGAACCACTTTAAAATAAAGAAGATGTGAATGAATGCATTATTCCCTTGTAAACGCTTGCACAAGCTCAAACATTTAAATAATTAAAACAATAAAACAAACCATAAGTCATATTCAATAAGCACAACGCCTTCGAAATAGACAATTCGCTTTAACGACCGCCATTGTCTGTGCGTGTGCGGCAAATCTTTGCAGAATGCCACTTTGTCATCGCTGTAAAGAGTTATTGTGGAACACAAAGACGCATTGTCGCGAGGCCTTGTGGATTGTTTGCGGACGACATCTCAGATATAAGGTATTCAATTTACGGGCTTGACGTAATCGCATGTGTGTCCGTCGTCAACTCCTGCTGTTTTATCTGTCCTATAACTTTGTACTAATAATAATGAATAAATACATAGAACTGTAAAGGCATGGTCATCTGTTCCTAAAGTAGCTAACTTAATACCGGTGTTATAGATAACAGCCGACTGACAAGCAAATATTTTTTTAAGATATTTATACACATACTTACATACCGATACATCCAGATTCGAGGCGGGAATCTAACCCACACCCCTGGAACGGAAGGCATGGTTACTGTCTAGTAACTTGACTACGTTTTAAGAGTAGGGAGACGAAATAAAACTAATTTTATATACTAATAAACATAATATACATAGACTTAACCATATTACGTGCGAAGTCTATATCAGCTATTTCTTTTAATCTCCTTGCAAGACACGCCGTCTTATGATTTACAGCTTTGCTTCCTCGTAAGCTAGCAAACGGTATCAACCAATCAGGGCGGTGGGGTTTGAACCGGGTACCTTGCGGATTTCAGTCCATACCTTATACCGTTGAGCTATTGAGGCTCTAATATGAGGTTATTTAGTATTTTTAAATTTTCTAATTTTCCGCGCAATTTTCTTAATTTTTTCTTTCATGAGAACCATCTCTTGAAAATAACATACATAACAAAAAAAGAATTAGTGAAATCGGTCCAGCCGTTCAGGCGTGATAACGGAACCAAGGGAAATTGCGATTGATTTTTATATGTATAGATTAAAGATTTTGTTTTGACGAGAACAATGGAAGTGAAACAGAAACAACAGTGCTTATAAAAGCCAATTTACATAAATAATTCCTTTAACATTCCTCATTCTAAACTTCAATATGAATTCGCGTCACGAGGTACCGTAAATAATATTAATTGACTACATATTTTTTGATAAATTTTGGGAGTTTTTAATTTTTTGTGCGGAATTCTAATTGTTTTTCTTAACCGTGTAGTAGTCTAAGTTCCTCTCCTTTTAATATCAGCTCCATTCTATCAGAAATCTACCAGAGGCTGTCCCGTCGAATTGGGTCCAGCCGTTTTGGAGAATATCCGTAACAAACAGACAGGCATA
Organism: Charaxes varanes; assembly: GCA_024363005.1. NCBI lineage: Eukaryota > Metazoa > Arthropoda > Insecta > Lepidoptera > Nymphalidae > Charaxes > Charaxes varanes. The sequence continues at coordinate 57,625 of JANCMC010009358.1, read as the reverse complement.
AATGTTTTGTTATAGATAGCGTATATTAGTAAAGTCTTCCATTTCTTCTTTTTTTTTAAATAGAATATAAGGAATACTTTTTAGGTATGTCTAATATTCCCTTTTTTCCATCCTACTAAGAGGTGGCCTGCGTCGACGAAGTCGCGGTATACGGCTACTATTAATTATATGTTTCTTAGTATCGTCGAACTTTTTTAACACTTCAAGAATATCTGTTGGGTGAACTATTTTACCATAGATAGAGAGATATAGATACAGAGAGTGCTTACCTCTGCAACGCGAAGGACCCTGCACCCGCACGGTGAATCCATGGAATGCTAAGAAATTCGTCTCTCTCTGACTGGTGAGACACTTGCGATACTCGTGGGCATGATACTTAATGATCATATATGACGAAAAAAAATTAATATCAAATATAGATATCAATTAACTACTACGTGAGATTGAAAGAGAAGAAGAAACTTGTCTAATTATGTACGGAACGCATGGACATACTAGCCTGGACGCACGCTGATGACTCGTTTTCCCTTCATACTTTAGTCCTGGCTTAGTACAGGCAAAAATACCTAGGCACCTGTTTCACTCGCTCGAGTAACTAATTTGTTGAATAAGTATAGCCAAACATAAATCAAAGTGTAGTGAATTATTATTGTATTTATTATTGATGTCGCGTTTTATTCGACTGACTGCCGTCATTAAATCTTTTTCATAACTTACAAGTCACTATCATAACAACTGCTTACCAACCAACCTTATGGTATAACAACTTAGCAACTCCAAAGAGCTTGAATAAGTCTACTTGAATAAAATATCATTTCAATTTGAATTTGAAACACAACGTAAAGCCACACTTCATCTAACTTTAAGGAAATTTGGGCAAAAATTATATACCTATTTTTATTACATATCTATAACCAGAATCAAGTGCCGAGTACTCTCCTTAAGTGTCTCACCAGTCACTCTGTATATTTTTTCTTAATATCTCACCTTAACAAATAAAACTCACTACCCACTGCGCCAACGGGCCAGCCAATAATGTTGTGTGTTCAAATTTTTAATGTTAATTTTTATTTTAACAGTTACATTTTTATTGTACTGACATAGTTATTAAATCTTTTTGTTAATTTGCTAACACTCATGAGCCTTTGTCGCTAAATAAATAAATTTATTATTATACACATACATATATATAATATAATTTGACTCTCAAATAGGAATATTTTTATATTATATATCTTTATATTAATACCGGAGACACAGCATTGCATATTCGTTTTAAGTTGTTTTCCTTTTATTCTATTATTAAAAATTTAGTATTACATATTTGCAAACTTTTTATTATTCACAAAGTTTGAATAAATATAGTTCTCTTCGTTTCGTTCAGTGTTAAGATCCAGTTCTTGTAATATTTCAAAATTGCAGAATGGCAGAAGTGCACCAACAAGCCGGAGCTATACAACAAATCGACCCTACACTGCCTGTCGCACTGCTGCACTCAGCATTGGCACGAGGGTGCGGGCAATATGATGTCGCCGCTCACGCTTTGCCAAAGGCAACAGGTATGCCAACCGAAAACTATAGAAATACAATCGTTACCAACTTTATAACCCAAGTATATATAAAAGCGACTGGTCACCTAACAAGAAATCTCTATAACCGCGCGACGTACAAAGATGAAATTTGACAAGGAGTTAGTTTGTAGTAGGGATGTTAATTTGTAGTTAGTTAACATCCGCTTAGAACATAAAGATCCGCTTAGAGGATAAAGTGAGACTCCTTAATCTGGCTTTATCCAAAAAAAATTCTTGACAGTAAGGGGTCACGTCACAAATACTCTAGACGCATTTTCAATATACCAGTTCTCTTTACCTACTTCTTTTTCTTTCGTCCAAAATCAATGATTTGGTTTCGGCATTGATACGGTCTCAGTGGATCAACAGTTTCTTTTTTAATTTGTTCTAGTTTAAAGGTGAGAAAGGAGACCGAGGGTATGACGGTTTGCCCGGTGTTAAGGGTGAGGCAGGGGTTTCTGGCCCACCTGGACCACCAGGTCCTAAATCTGACACTGTCCAGTACATTCCCGGACCGCCCGGACCCCCAGGCCCACCTGGAATATCTATCGTCGGACCAAAAGGCGAACCGGGGATCACATTCATGGAGGAAACAGTACACGGAAGCACTAAATTCTACGGAAGACCAAGTGAGTCAACATCTTATTCTAACAATGTGTCATATTTTTCATATATGTCATACGTCATAAAAAAAATGTAATGAAAAAGTAATATGTGAAAAACCACGCGAGCCCTCACAAAGTTCAGCTTTTTGCTAGTTCGTTTATTTGTTTACATTTGTGACAATTAAAGCCAACCATCGCATGCATGAATGTGTTTAAGTTTTATGCATGCTATACTGAAATTTACTAGTAAAATTGAAAAAAAAATATATAATATATTTAAGTAAGATGTAACGTTAATGTTATTTAACACGTTTAATTAAAAATGTTGTCTTATATTTCATTTAACTGTAAGTATTTACTTTAATGCACGCTGCCGGAATAGTACCAAAAAGTCCTATCGATCAATTGAAAGCGCTCAAAGAGCTTCACGATCTTGAATTGAATTTGTTCACCCGGCAAAGTTTCATCGTATCATCGCAGCTGCCTTTTATTCGCATTATTTTCTCGATAAGCTATATTCAAGTTATACACACTAGAAATCACCTGGCGGCCGAAATTTGACCACAAATAAAAATTTGTCAAATAGTTTGACCAATCTAAAGAGATTTGCATAGTATATACTTATTTAAGTCGCGTTTTTTTTTTGGGTTATTTTTGGTTCTAGTTTTTTAGGTTGTTATGATGTGATGAAAATTGTGATTGTAGAGTAACGAAATTAAAAGTATACGAAACCAAGCATTTGAAATTGAGAGCAGAGCAAACCAGCGATATTCTATAGGTATGTAGGAATGTAATTACCATATAAAAAAATTGCAGGGACCAATAAAAATATATTTTTATAAAAACATTTTTGAAATATATAAATAAATATACATATAAATTAAATCGAAGGGTATGTTTGCAACGTCGAAAGATTTTTTTTATAACTGTATAGGATATAAATAAGATGCCTATAGCATAAACGCAAGTTAAATACATTTTTGTCTGTCTGTCTGCTTGTTCCCGGTAATCGCCTATACTGCTGCAACGATTTGGACGGGACTTTCACTGGTTCATAGCTGATTTTACAAAGAATAACATAGTCTACTTTGCTTTTAGCTAAATAATCAAGGTTCCGCAAGAAAGAAATATAATAAAATCGCACAAAATTAAAAAAAAAAACACTTGAAATCACTCGAGTGGAATTCCGGGATACAGCTATTTATAAATGTAAATATGCCTCTATTTTTCGTGAACTTCCTCCACTAGTTAATAGCATTGCTGCAACGGTTGCTTGATGTGTGCAGGGTTTTTATTTTAAACGTGCGTGTTTGCGTCTACACACTACTTTGCATTTGGATGTGAATATCTTTAAGGGCAATGCATTTTTAGACTATACTCACTCTACCATGTCTAATGTAAAGTACGATATTAGTAAAACGCTAAAACCAGATCTAAAATCAGTTAGTTTATGATTATCATAAACGACGACACTGGTGTACGGAAAAACTCCGATTAATTTATGTCTACACCTTTAAGTATTCCTTTTGGTAATAAATGGAAATAAACAATTAAAATCATTGTAATAAATTAGATCTTGGATGGAATGGTAACGCTGTAGTTTCTGAAAAATTAAATCATGCCGGAGGGAACGCAAATTCGTGCGCGTAAATCTGCAAGAGCGCTAAGACTCCTTTAAAATCGCTTCATTGAAAAATCTGTTCTTAGCGAACTTCTACTAATTATAAACTACCTGACTAACTACCGAGATTTGGTTATAAGTGATCTTACGCTTTTATATATATAAAGACACATAAAGACACATTTTTTTTATTCATCCTCAGCTCGATTCAGTCCACTGCTGGACTAGGGCCTCTTCATGAGCACGCCATTTACTTATGCTGTTTGCCAAGTGCATCCATTTCTTGTATCATTTCATCTACCAAAAAAAAAAAGGAACCGGCACCCATAGACAACAGCACTATCATAAAAACACGTAAATACGATCGCCTATAGGCCTTTAAGTAATGTGTACAATGATTTTTTAAAATATATATATGATCATAGACTTCCGTTAACAGACCATACGGATAGTTCAATGACTTGCCGAAGTAACTTTCAGTATGGAAACGTTCTCGTATAGACAGAACAGCTGCAATCCGATACACGATGGAGATAAACTATTCTCAGGTTGCAACCATTTATTACGTAAAAAACGCCAGGACGCTTGAGACCAGATGGTCTGATGATTGGTCAAGGAAATACTACAGACGAGCGGTCCCAAATTATTTATCATACATACGTTTTTAAGAATTTATATAGTTTATAAATTTATAAGTTTTCACGTATTTTTTATTTTTCTTTATGTATAACTTTCTAAAGTAATAATGTTTAGATGGAACATTGTCTTAGCTTTAAGTTTCTGGAGGTGGGCGTGGCAACTGATACGCAGTTTTAATTTTTTCAGTTGTCAACGTTCTTAATTTTAAGTTACATTTGTTCCTGTCAACAGTTTTTCTAATAATTTTTTAAATTTTCTATACATATTTAGGACTATCAATAAACAAACGGTCACATGTTCCTAACAACAAAAATTAATAATTTTTCTTATAGGTAATAACCGATTGATAAACAAATATATATTTTTTTAATTTTTACATACATATATACATATACATCCAAATTCCAGGCGGGAATCGTACCCAAAAGCGCCGAGCGGACGACCGGGTCACTGCCAACTGCGCCAAAGGACCAGTCAAGATTTCTGTGGTTACACCCACGAGTATATATAAAGCTGAAGAGTTTGTTTGTTTGTTTACTTGAACACGCTAATCTCATGATCTACTGGTCCAATTTAAAAAAAATATTCAGTGTTAGATAGCCTATTTATTGAGGGGGGCTATACGCTATATAACATCATGATAAAATTTTACGTAAATGAAGGTACAACTACATCGTTATAAGTGGCTGGTTTTTGGCTGTGGATTTATCATTCATCTCTTTCTTGTCGGTCCCTCATTACTGAGGATCGTGGTCACATGGCATCCCACAACGAACAACTTGACGCCATCGGCTTCGGTCTACTGTCGCCCTCATTGCCTGGTAGAAGTTGTTTGAGGAGGTGGCTTCTGTAACTTGGTCAGTCTATCGAGTAGGAGAACGACCTCTGGCTTTTTTGCCCTCTGTGTCATCAATTACGACTAACTTCTCCAGGTTTTCGTTACCTCTTCGCATGATATGGCGATATATATCATATATAATTCATCATGTGATCATAGTATACAGGTATATAAACATCCTTTTGAAAAAAAAAATATTTACAGCTTTCGATTAATGGATTTTAATTGGACGATATATTAGCTTTCCTCATTAAATTGGCGATCTAACATTGAAAAAAAATTTAAAACGGACCAGTAGTTCTTGAGATTAGCGCGTTTAGGCAAGCGAACAAACTCTTCAGCTTTATATATTTGTATAGGTTTATGATTGGAAAGAATTTAAGAAGAATTAGTTAAAGCAAAAAATGCATACAACATCTAAAGAAAAATATAAAACTTAAGTCATACAAGGAAATTACCTACAGCGTTGCGATTAAATAAAACAACAAAAAGTTACCTACATCCGCTGAACACCTGATGTTTATTTACAAGGTCATTTCGTAATTAACTTCGATTTAAACGATTCTAGACTGGCATCCACGCTTCGGTCTACCTGAAGGATTAATGTGCAGATTTGCCTGCGCACTCCGACGCGACGGCACGTTGGTAACGCAAATGGACCACTTTGGGACCAAATGATCTACCACAATTAATTGGAGATCTACGATACTTATTAGGAAAATATACCGTCAAACCATAATTGTTTTTATTATAAGAATATTGTCTATTATAGCAGCTGTTTCGTCAGTGTAAAATGCCGAGAGCCCTCCTTAATTCGGCCCTATCGAAAAATCCATTGTCTAGTAATTATTAACTACCTCCTTGGCAAATTCTGTCATGGTACGTCATGCGGTTTTGGAGATTTCTTAATAAGTGACCTTTTGCTTTTATAGATATTATTTTTAAGAATATTTTTTTTTAATGTAAGCTGTCGAGACTTTCAGCCGCTCTCCGCTCAATGCACAGGAATCCGGTTTTAATTTGGTGCAAAGACGAAAGCCCGGCAGACCGCACATAAGGTTGCCATGTCAAGATCGAATATTTAAATGTGTTTAATGTATTTTTATAATTTTTGTTAATTATTAATTTAGGTCACGACAACGGTCTCTTCTGCTGTTGTGTTATGTTAAGCTACAAATGAGAATACTATAAAAAATAAAATTCCTAATATTTCTTTAGAATCTATTTATTAATATGTGACGTAATTTATATAGAAGAATAGAAGAAGTTTATATAGAAATTGCGTGCGAATGAAAATGTTTTTTATAAAACGTGCATTATAAATACATTAAATTATTAAAATAAAACCTCACGCCCACCAATGTCAAACGATTTACACACACATGTACATATTTTACTATATGTCAAAGCGTAATTATAACTAATATAATTATGTATATTATTTGTCAAATATAATAATGTAGTTTCAGAAACGATTGAAATTTTGTATACAGCCTTAAATAAGTATATAATATGCAAATCTGAAGATTTTTTGGCGAATTTCAACCAACCGACGGCGGTTTCTAGTTTCTTTAGAAAAACATTTAATAAGATAATATGTTAGATGTATAATATTTGGCCAAATATCTTCTTCTTTCTAGCGATATCTCGGTACAACAGAAGAGTCCGCTTCTCTGCCTCTAATACAATATTTTTTGCCCTTGAACTGGAATTACAATAATAAGAAATGGCGGATGATTATTTGGCCGCGCGTCTGCTACAATGCAAGAAAATGGCGACGATTCGGCGTTTTGCCAAACTAAATTACGACCGTTGCCGACGACACAATCAGGATCACTAAATTTTATCTAGTCCTAATCACATTCATTAGTCCGCAAATACGCACAGAGATCAAACATGTGTTCAAATATAACAAGCACTAGTTTATTTTGCAAATATTTCTACAAATCTTTGGGCAGGTACACAAAGTTCAAATAAGTGTTCAAATAAGTGAAGCCATAGCAGAGCGTCTGCCCCGCATCGGTACTAAATATTAATGTTATAATGCCGGAGCCAGACATAGCTCAAAGCTTTTGTACATTTAAAATGCCTATGTAGAGAAATAACATTTTGTTCGAGTTACAAAGTCTAAATTATTCGAGATGCCGAGTGTTTGGGGGTTCAGTTGAAGGGAACGGTATTTTTTTCAACTTACCGAGGATTTGGACGTAATGAGGTTTGAGTTATCTAGATTCTACTGTAGTTACCTATTCGTTAATTGTATGCCATTGATAATATTTTATAAATTGATATCGATGATGCAGCTTGAGCTAGATGAATTAAAATAAATAAATAATAATGCATCTTTACCTATAATTATAACCTATATCAACTCTAATCGTTGTAAACTTACATAAAAGTGATTGTGCTATAGGTATACAACATATAAGTTGTAGTTTTTTCTATGCTCAAAGGTTACCCAGTTTTATTACGACGCGATCGTGGTGCATTCTAGATAAACGAGTTGCAAGCGTTAGCTCTACGTAGCTACACAGATAAGCGGGCGGCCGGGAGGGGCGGGTCGGGGGAGCGGGGAGGCGCTGTTGTCACTGCATGTTAGAGGTGACATTGTTCGGTCGTCGAACCCGTCGGCCTAAAATCAGTTTCAACAAAATTCTTAACTATTTGTTGATATTTTGATGCAGTTATGTAGGTTTCGAATAATGAATCGACACGAACAAGAAATCCTTGGAATGCCAAGGAAGTTTTTTTTTAAAAATACAATAAGGGGCAAACGAGCAGGCGGTTCATCTGAGTGATTACCGACGCCACGTACATTAACCAAAACGCGACAACAATACCATCACTTGATGTGACAACATTGCCGCCACTTCACGCCGATTTTATGTGAGAAAGAGGTACTGGTACCCAGACGCGCTGGCCTATTTCGGTTGTAGACTAAAAGGACTTGAAGCATGGGGCTACCCTTTAACAAACATTTGTTGACGATGACATAATTTACATTTAAATTTTTATTTGAATATCCATAACTTGATTCATTTGAGAAGTAAAAATAACAGTTGTATTTTTCGACATATTGGGTCACGATCGTTTTGTCAGCAGGTTTATTATGAAATCTATTAGAGAAACGACCGACATTAATTATTTGAATAAATTAAAGATACAAAATGTATTCGCAATGATATTTAAGCATAAATGAATTAGCGATAAAAATGTAACAGTTGTTGTGACATATTTAACACGACTGGATCTTATTGCTTATATTATTATTGTATTTATAAACATTATTGAAATCTTTTTATCGAATGGCTTGGTAAATACCTGCTCTATTTTTATTCCACCATTCGCGATGGTGGCTTTAAGCGGCATACAATCTACAGCCAATAGATTAATTATCCCATTAATAGATTGCATTATAAATAGATGCTATCGTAAAAGATATATTTTTGAAACTACGCAGTAATCTTATCATTAATAACTACAAATCCGATTATAATGGACGAATTTTCTGCTTACTCTTGAAAATTCCGATGTTATAGCGGCAAGAGGAAATATCTGGAGAAAGATTATTCCACGAATTGCACGTGCGAGTGAAAAAGGACCTTAAAAAGGACCTTACACGTTCATTAGTTCTGCCGGTATTAGTCCAAATAATTACTACAACACATCCGATATAAATATCTAGTCTAATCCGTTCGCCATATATTTGGGTCGCTGAATAAATTTAAAATTTTATGAAAACATATTTTAAATCGTGTGATTCTTTTGTAGATTGTTTCGAATTTCCCGTCATCAGCATATTAATAAATAAAACATATTTATAAATTTTATTCCGCACCAATTATTATGTAAGACCTCGTTACGAGTCACGTATGGGAATTATGAATAACCATTTCCAATAAGTGAATTATCAGAAAGTTGAAAACAATCGGGGAGATTTTAAAATTTAAATTGAATGATCGAAAACGTTGAGCCCATTGGGGCGTGTTTATCGACGCATTAAAATTTTCGTTGCACATTATGCAACGACCTTGTTACATTCATCTCATTTCCAACTGCTTGTCCCTTCACTTTGAACATTTTCGTGTGGACGCTATCACTGTTGACATGAAAAACTGAAATACTTTACTTAATCTTCGAGTCGACACTAAGAGCGCTACCTCACCGAGACGCCAATGCGACGTCGCCGGCTACGTATCTCAATAATTTATATTAAAATTCAGGACAGGTAACACACTTGACGGTTTGGCGCCGTCGCCAAATTAGAAGCGTATCTGTGATTACTTATCGGAGAGACGACGCATATCCGTTCAATTAAATTCATTTAGATTTATCTGAATTCGGGGTACTTTGCCTCGTTATCGTTATGATAAACTAATATATTTATGGTTCCCACAATCCGACGACATGCGAATTTTTAAAGGGCGGATTGTGGAAGTGGCCACCAACACTCGCCTTCACTGCCAGAGGAGGAGGGAACTCCTCTGCCTAGCCAAATCTGGTATGATTCTATTAGTACGGCTTTATCTATCTAATTATCTAATAATCTAATAAATAAAAAGCAATTTTTATCTAATAATCTGTCCCTTCCGACTTCTTTACGTGAGTCCACGAGCGTAAAAGTAATTTCCATAATTATTTTTGTGTAGTAGCAGCGGCAGTAGGATTCCTTGAAGTTATAATCACGAAGTCGTTGTTATTCAACAGTTCGTAGGAAGCAAACTTTTCCGCGAGAGCAGCGTCATCATTTCAGCGGATCCATTTCGCTACGAGGCGGCACGGAGAATACATTTTATTTGCACGGATATTCGCCGGTTGTATAAATTCGCCGCTGAATCTAATGCAATATACCGCCTTGCTTCGCGTGTATCACACGCGGGCAGGATCTGGTTCGGAGATGATCTCCTTCTGAGCGGGTTATATCATTTCTCGGGACGGCAGCAGCAGATTTTATTTTATTAATATTTGGGAAACAAACAACATATTATATAGCTATACAAATAATAATAGTTCTTAAGTCAATAAAGTTTTCACTATAAGGTATACAATAAAAATTAAATAAAAAAAAGAAGGTAAAAATAATGACAAGGACATATTATATTCCCCTGCTACAAAATCTAACTGTTTTACATGCCTACCGAAACACGGAGGAGGTCGGATATTTGAAAACCAGTCTTAGAATGGGTCACCCATCCATTACCCGGCCGCAGTAAAAACTGCTTAACCTAGCGATCGAATCAAATGCCGGCCACTGATTAAGCTACGACCTCCTCACAGATAAGCTTATTCATACGGATTAATAAAAACAACAATCATAACGTGATCTAGCAATTTGGGATTTAAAATGATTACCCAATATGCGCATCTCCTCTCAATATATCAGTCAAAAGAAGATGGATTCGGCTATTCAATATACCTTATGAATACCACATTAATCCCGGTCATCCTTATCAAAGACCCATTCAGTGTGCTGGTAAGTTAATTTTTCGGCGTCCGGCCCTTCAATTTCGTATTATTTGTCAGAGTATTTTGTATGGTTATAAAAGAATTATTGAATAAATGTGTATACATCGCGGGCAATTTGTATGATACCACCTTTTCCATATGGTTTCGTTAGTTTAAAAACGCTCGCAGTTATGTAGAATGCCGAAGGCAAAAGGTATATTGCCGTGACATTATACATTATGCCTAAACATTTGATTGCCTATTTAAACGCCGTCTAATGACGCGACAAATTTATGTATTTAGTTCTGTTTCTTACCACGTGCGTCACTGCTGATAAAAAAAAAACGAAATGGCGTCAAGCAGGGGTTTTATGGCAGAAAATATATTAAAAGTTTTGCAAATACGACGTAACTGATAGAATCAGGCATTACTTTGCGGAAATCCATGACATGCATGAAAAACTAAACTACTTTGCTTTAATCTCTGGTTAATACGGACTACCTAGTTAATATCGCTAAGTCTAAAAACTTAGATCCGAAAGGCCCCTGCGAACTTTTTAAATCATCCCCTTCTCAACAGAGTCCCTTAGAGGTCAGTTGGCCTCACTTAGAAGATATTTAAAACAGAGTCGAGAATTCAATACAGGTTCAGTCTCGTTGCAGCCAGTAACGTTTTTTTTCTACTTACCATAGCTATTGGGATCAACAATAGCTCATGAATAATTTTTTTGAGACTATTTAGAAGTTTATTTATTGAAATTTGCTACGTGAGCTTAAGTATGTATATCTATGGTTCGTGATCAACGCAACATGACACCTAATTGAACGAGCACATTGAGTAAGTGTCGTTACCATGAATATTTGTTATTCGATTTGCATTCAGAGAGGCTTTTGGATCGATCCCCGGAATGGTACGCGGGAGACGGGCGCGTGCGGAATGTCCGATATTTAATTAAAGAAGATCTTTTTGATCTACCCGCGAGCACGCGCAATTAAATGTTATTGTGGCAATCGAATGCGGAGGCGGAATAAATAGCCCCAACCCTCCATCTAAACAAACGCTAAACTTCGCGTTTTCTATACTAGTTCCTTACGTGATCCGAAAGGCGAAACTCGGTTCCAGAAAACTTTTCCTCGCAGTGTTGATTTAAACTTAAATAACTGTGGCGATTGGCAAACTGTGGTTGTTTTTTGTGTATAAAGCAAATCGCTGTTACTACTGAATTTTCCACTTTTCGTATTACCAATAAACAATTTTTCTGTTAGCACAGCTTAAGCAGAAAAAAGGACAAATTTGGCAAATTGTAATGCTTTTTTCGGATATGTTAATAAATAAATAAATACATACCCCCGTGCGAGTTTTTCTTTTATTTAAGACAGGCTCCCAGGCTGGTGGTAGCACCCATCTGCACTGTGTCTGTTGAAGTTCGGATGGCGGTCTATTTCGATTGCCTCTAGTCTAATAAGACGAACTAGTTCGGCAATCCCGATATAACATACGCGTGAGTTTAAAAACCGTTTTTATAATTGGCACAGTAATATTTGACAATTAATATATTTGCCGTCGTCATATCAAAGATTAAACAATCTTATTACATTACTTATATACACAAAAGAAGAACTCTGCTCGGGAAATGAATGTTTACTTATGAGGGTGCACGGTTATATAATAAATTACCGTCATGTTTATAAAATGTAACCTCGTTTAATGTATGTAAGTCTAAACTTTCGCAACACATTATTCAAAACTACCCACCTTAAATGCATTGAACGAGTAGACTAGACTAGACTACTCTTAATTTTAAAAATATATATACGTTTATATAAAACAATATGTATTAATTTGTTTCCATGTAAGTGACTTGTTAGTCTTTAATGGGAAATAAAGATCTTTAAACCTTATTAAAAGGTATAAATGTTGTGTAAATCACGTAAATCGTTTGGCATTGGTGTGCGTGTGGTTTTATTTTAATAAGTTAACATGTTAATATGCAATATCATAAAAAATATTAACATTCACACATCTCCCTTTACGTAAATAAACTATAATTGAGGCAAATTAATTAGACGCTACCTCTAATTAATTTGCCTGTCCCATAAGTGGTCAGATCCACCATGAGCACCCGACCCTAGAATACCCTAGCTGCTATTGTCACTCCCCCTACATCGTCCGTGACAGTAGTATCAGCATCCTTTCTCTCCTCTCCATCTACCTTTATATCATTTTACTCCATCCCTTTCCTTTACTCCTATCTCTCTAATGGAGAGGCAACGCCATGCTTGCAGTCCTTTTAGTCTGCAGCTGAATTGTGTCGGGGTACCAGTACCTCTTTCTCAAATAAGATCGGCGTGAAGTGGCAACAATGCTGGCACGACAAGTGATGGTTTCGTTCGATTTGTGAGAGTTCCCGATGGCCTAAACCCCTCTTTGATTCTTTGATTTTTGATACATGCCCCTGGGTCTCAGTTGCCACATAGGTTATGAACCGCTCGTATTCTTCTTGTAATATAAAAAAAGGTATTTTTCATTCATGTAGTCATTCATACAGTCGGGTAATTTTTTTATAATTATCATTTCACAATCATTCAGCTCCAAGCTTTATCATCATTCAAATAATCCTTTACAGTATAATAGGATTTTTGAAAGAGTTTTTATTTTATAAAAACTTTAAATCTTAAAGGTCAGTCAGTCCAGATTTTATATATTCTTGCAGATTCGATCCTATTTCAATTAAAAAAATAAATAACCAGCCACAAAGTAACGTTAAATGTAACGTTCTCACTATAATTTAACCAAAAAGAAATTAATTAAACAACTCGGTTAGAAAAATGTCACAAACACAAACTAATTATCTCGTCAACGACTAGTGACGATTTATCACGAATGATGATCAAATAACCAATACTTTGAAACATTCCTTAATATTCGACACCCCTTCAGTTAAAGTTTCATAAATTTTATGTTAGGTGGGGGCACAACGATAGCCCTACTCGAGTTTAGAATTGAGTGCTGTAGGGATTTTATTTGATTCTTTTACCGCTGATAAATCAAAGTTTTAGCTTTAAAAGGTCCGAAATATAACTCTTCAGTAACTTACTTGTGAAAAATTATAATAGTCTTTATTCTTATTTTTTTTTCCGCTTCTATTGTTCTATTAACTGTAAGTTTTCCTTCAAATAAAATAATAAAAATAAAATATGCAAGTCTTCATATGTAGAGTACGGCGCCATCTAGCAGGCAAAGTTTTCGATTTAATTTTTATTTCAGATATCTTCAGAATGTGTCACACAAAAGCATAGAGTTCTATGGATAAATATATGGTAACACTGAAATTAACTAACATTATACAAAAGAATATACATAACATATTAGTTTAAATTTAAGTGTATTTCTAGTTTAATATTCACCCATTTACATGTTTATACTAAATGAAATTTTTACTCCATCTCCTTATCGTACCTACAATGCTTGAATAAGCTATCGTCCAACTATCGCAATTGTTTTGGCTTTATCAGGTAATGGCGATAGACTGTTTTTAATAATTAATTTCCACTTATATTTTCCATATTTCACCGTATTATAAATTTTATTTTTGGGAAATATGTAATTTTGCAATTGTAGAGTCCGAGTTTAATCTTGGAAATCACCTAAATTCAAATAGCATCGTATTGTGCTAATTTTGTTCAGCATTATAGTTTCATCAATCACACATACACGCTTAAATTACATTTATATCTCTAGATGTGTATCGTAACAAATTGAAAGCTAGCTCGCGCTATCAATATTTTCAATTTGTTTTTGTTCCCTCCCAAACAAAAAAAGACGACCAACAGCGCCCTTATCAAAAACAGGTAGCGCGAGAAATGTATCGAGGCGATTAGAATCGAATCCTGTCTCTTTTTTATAAGCCGAAGATGATTTATGGACAGTCTTTTTTTTTTGTTCGGCTCGAGGATTTCGTTGATAGGCAGTTTTTAATGTCGGCTGCTTGCTTGCTTGAGTTTTTTGTTGAAAAAATGTATAGCGTCGCGCGCTGATCGCTTCTTGAGTTATACTAAACTAGTGCTTTACTGTGGCTTCTCACATGTGATAATACTAGCTGTTAACCGCGACTTCGTTCGCGTAAAATTAGGTGAAAAAATTTTACGTGATGATATATAGCCTATAGCGTTCCCGCTAAATCGGCTATCTAACACTGAAATAACTTTTCAAATCGGAACTTTATTTCCCGAGATTACCGCGTTCAAGTAAACAAACAAACAAACTCTTCGGCTTCATATATTAAATATAGATTTTTTTATAATGCCGGAGCCAGACATAGCTTCATTTGAATTATCATTTCAATGATCACGTAGTCTGGCCGGGGACTTTGTGTAGCTGCGCAAAGTTGTGTAGTACATTATAGTCTCCAAGGACAAAAATCTACAAACACTTTCAGCTATGTCTGGCTCCAGCATAAGTTTAGTTTGTTAAACGCAATTCCGTATCTGATACGCGATAAAGTGCTCTGCTGGTCTTGAGGATGAGCTATAAAATGAGGCAGTTACAATAGATCTTACTGGTCGCAGTAACGATAGGGTCTCTTGGTCCGCCTCAAAAAAAAATATATATTATTCTTATAATAATTAGAGGTAGCGCTAAGCTATAAGCTGATTTGGGCTGGCTCGTCTGGGTACCAGTACCTCTTTCTTACATAAGATCAATATAAAGTGGTGGCATTGCAGTCACGTCAAATGATGGTATTGTTGTCGTGTTTTTTTTTTTTGTTTTTGAGACTTCCCAGTGGCCTGAACTCATCATTAAGGGACGGCAACGCATCTGCTAGCCTCCTGCTGCAGACGTCCATGGGCGTCAGTAGGCACTTGGCTGCCTGCTGCCTGCTTGTTTGCCCCTTATAACATAAAACAAAAAAAAATGCTCATCACCATTTTTTTTGTATAATTTGAGTAACTTCGTCAATTAAATAACTATTAATAATAATAAAAATAATATTTTTTTTATTTCAGATTATATAGATCCATAGTTTTAAGTTATATATTATAGTTTAACAAAATACAATGAAATTAATCTACTTTAAATAACACATTATTCTTTATTCAATATTACTAATTTCTGTTTTATAGTTGGAACGTCACTAACTATAATTAATACTAATCAATTGGAACTTTTGAGATCTGGAGCAATAATTATTAGTTTCTAAGCCCTCATTTGTGCAAAAGCTTTTTTTATGTGCGTTAAAAAGCATTCAAATAGAACTCATAGGCCTTCAACTCATCTGCCAGCCTTCTGGTGCTTCAGATGTCCATATTTGACACTATTAGCATTTAGCGCATAGATTTAGCGGTAAGTAATAACACCATGGCAAATGATTATTTGGTATATCACTGTAGCAGATATCTGATTGTAGCATGACGCCCCACGCCACACAGCGCAGTTAGGGATGCAGTCTGAGATCGATTAGTTGAAGAATCGATGTATCAGATCCATAAGATCGATTTTTAAATCGATTCAGTGATCGCCATTCGATTTTTTGTTTTGATACAAAACCATATTTTTTTTACATTGAAAAAGTTTAGATATGAAGCACTGGGAACTTTACTTTTCAATTTTATAGAAACATTTTGAAAATAAATATCTTCTTTCATAACTGATCTGACGTTGATTTATTAATATATTTTCTTTCGTCTCGTTTATGAATAATCTTGATTTGAATCTATTTCCTCATTTTAAATTAATTATATGATTTTAAACATATAAGTTGTATAATGTGTCCTAATGAAAAAGTTAAATATTATTCTTTATTATTTAAATGGTAAAGCAATAACTTTTTTTTAAAACTTACATATTATTTTTTAAACCTTGAAATTATTACCATGATTATTTACTTACCTGAATTATACTATCTAGCTCGGGCGCTACATTATAACTCTAAGTATTTACGCACTTATTTCATGAAGACTTTGAAAACATATTTTCGCAGCCAACCACACTTGCAATGTTTCCAATTTAACACAGCTTTTAACATATTTATACAATCCATACAAAAAATCTACCCTAATTTTACTCTCATTAGAACTCCATTTAAATGAACACTTAGTGTAACGGTGCCTAGAGTATGAATAAGCAAGCAAGCACTCAATGATCAAACCAGTGTTTAAATGTAACATTTTCCAACTTTGTGCAAATATTTCTATAAATTTCTACAAAAATTTGTGCAGCTACCCAAAGTCACCGGTTCTTAAAATGAAGAAGAATAATAAACGGCTCCGGCATTATATAGAATCTCCATACCTGCCGCATTACTAATGGCTCAGATTAGTGACAAAAGTCACTAATCTTTGTTTGTTTCTTAATCTAAGACACACAATATACGTCTGCAACATTCGGTGTCAGACAATAGACGTAGTACAAAATTTTACATAAAAATTTAAACTGTGAGTCTATGAATCATGAAAGTCACAAGCAAGGAACATGTCACAACTCACAAGATACCATTGCCGTGGATTATCTTCTAAAGAGTGGAGAATACTTTGTTGAATTTGTCAATCATCATGTACACTACATAATTTAGATTTTGACTCTTCTCGTGTAGATAGCGCACCTAACGGTTCCGTCCCAAAATCAGCCACGCGCACAGCATCCTTTGTGGTTTGCATCATCAGTCAGTGAGTTCGGCGTCATTGTTTAGAATATGTAAGGCAGATTTTCAAACGATATATTATCTCTTGTAGCGTATTATTTTGGATATGAAGGTCATTGTCCTGTAACAATTAAATAAACCGTAAAATTTGTTGGAAATAGTATATAGTCCGTCAACTAATGTTATTGACTAGAAAGAAATCATTTTAGGTCTTGTTTGTGGGCGTCCAGCGTTGTATTGAAGTAGTGTGGCGTTGTAGTAAGAATTCATGGATGCAGTACTTGTCTATAAGTGTTCATTTGTGCCTCGTAAAATGAAATATTTACCAATTCAACTATGGCCTCCATATTGATGTCAAGGCATTTATTGAGGAACTAGAATTTCATGGAATGTCCCAAAACAAACAAATGTATATTTCAGTTCCACTGCACTTTATTGTATGCAGTGTTTGGGAGTGCGAGGAGAAGAGGTTACTAGTACTTGTCCCAAAGGGAGGGTTTGCGGAAGCTCCTAAGACTTAGAGATAAAAATTTCAATAATTTTGGGTTAAGATACATAGTCTGGCTGCATAGAAATTGATATATTGAAGGACATTTCTTATCCTTTTACAATTTTTGTTTCACATTTTAAAAAAATATATTTGTGTAATAGACATGTATTACTGTCTAGGAAAATGAGTAATAAAGTCTAGACATGAAGTTACTATACTTTTTTTTTGCAATAATGTGAGTGTTGTTTATAAACTACATTGTGCATTCATTGAGATTTTGCAAGTATGGGTTAAATAAGAGTGGATATTGTTTTTGAAATGTATTTATTTATTCTTCATTATGATATTTATAAAAACAATTGCTTTTTATCACATAAAGATACACGACATTTTTGGCACTTCAATGTAAAGCCTGAACATTTTGGGAATTTGCACCTCTGCTGCTTATCCAGCTAAACTGCCCAATGACACGTCCGATCCAATCAGACGTCTTTCTAAGGAATTGCTTGATCTGGTCCTCGGAACTTCTTCATTACAAGTTCTCTTGTACTGTGCTCCCACTAGGTCGACCACGTTTAGCGCCATTTGCAGGTAGACCCAATTTGCAGAGGGTTTCAGCAAGTTCTAGTCTGAATGTATCCAAATTGAGAAGTTGATCATTTCCTTTTATATTATTTACCTTCTTGAACATAATCCATGAATTTATAACTGCGAGGTCCAGAAAATGATATAATAAGCGCATGGTCCACTAGCGGCTCTTCATTGTGATGTGATAACGATCTATAAATGAATCTAATAAGTCCACACCTCCCATGTGGGCATTGTACTCCTTGATGACTTTGGGGCATGGTATAGCAACTCTCTCTTTCTTCAATTTATCAAAGCGTGTGACTGTGGTTGCTGGTTCTGCTCCTACGTAAGTGGAAAGAAGGTCAACAGGCTTGTTATCTTTCCACACAACAGCATGTACGTCAATATCATCCACAGTCGCCACATTTTCCTCATAGAATCCTCTGGGTACATTCTTTTTCATTATAGTGTTTTTCCATCGGTTTACTCTTACTGTTGCCAGTGAGAAAATTCCTTCCTTAGCTAAATAGGTGACGAGAGACACAAAAGTATAGAAGTTATCGAAGTATATAATGTGATTCACATTGCGTGGTACCATTCTAGCTAACCTGACAACTGTATTGCCAGAGTCTCCCAAATCTGGCTCACCAGGTAAGATGTTATTTTTGGAGCCCCCTGTAAACCTCAAGTCTATGAGCATATCCTTGTAGACTGCAGATGAGATATAATTTGAACCCCCACTTGTGGGGTTTATTGGGCATGTATTGTTTTATGTAATGGCTCATTTTGGTTGCACATATCTGCTCATCTATGGAAAGCCTTTGGTCTAAGGGAACCTTCCCAAACTGGCAGTTGAGCGTTTCCTCAAGAGGTCTTATTTTGAATAGCCTGTCATAGTCTGGATGATCTTTGCAAGCATAGCGTATCGACGGCAAAATGGAGAGTGGATCTTATTTTTTCAAATTTTTTTAACGTCATAGTATTTTTTATGTGATCATAACCAAATTTTTCACTCCAGTAAACCCTGGTGTTTGGAAATTTTCCAACTGAGGTGTAAATCAGAATGCCTAGGAATTTATTTAGGATATTTTCATTTATAATTTCAGGATTGGAGATTTGTTTCTGGGCTGCGTATAAGTTGCTTTGTTCTACAATTTGCTTTTTTAGATCTGATGTAAAATAAAATGAAAAAAAAATCATACGGCGTGTTACAAGACATCAATGCTTCCGTTATCTGAGTTTCTCCCCTAAAAATAAGGCTGTCTTCAGCAGTAACAAGATTCCGTTTTCGCCAAACTAGAGGTCGTGTGCTCCCTTGTGATCTACTCTGGGGTGCTGCTTCTTCAGCTTCCAAAATAGGAGGGTTAGGTATATTTTCATCGTTGTCGATTACGAGAGGAGGATCAGCATCCAATTCATCAGACTGGGCATTCTCACCTTCATCACTATTTTCAAAGTCTCAAAGAACATCTCGAGCTGTTTGATAATAGTGACCTTCATCGTCTACTTCGGAGTCTGACCCATCTAAGCCATCTTCTGAATTTTCAAGAGTTTCTAAATATTTTGTAATTTCGCTTTCTAGTAATCGCGGCATGCTGAAAAGCAAAATAAAAATCCTTCACCAAACATGCATTTATTTAGCAGGCAATGCGCATTGTAGTTTTCCTACAACATACCAGATTTCGTCTAATTCGACAGTAGCATCAAGTGATTTTCAATGATTTACAACATGAATATGTAATTGCAAATATAATCAAGCAAATAAAAATATGTTATATACTTACATTTTAAGAAGGTCTCTTGGATAAGCTATCAATCTGGTGGTCGTGTACCAATTCGCGGATTTCATCTATCTGGTCGATAAGGCCGTTTGCGTTGACAGGCGCTATTGTAAGGGCGTGGGGATGAATTCTGATCCTTGTAGTA
Source organism: Charaxes varanes (assembly GCA_024363005.1). Lineage (NCBI taxonomy): Eukaryota > Metazoa > Arthropoda > Insecta > Lepidoptera > Nymphalidae > Charaxes > Charaxes varanes. Next base: position 37,280 of record JANCMC010009358.1, on the reverse strand, counting down.
GCCGTTGGTTACCGTCGGAGTTGGATTTGTTCGATCTGCTCTAATAGAGCTTCGTGCTCTAGTAGCGTGTAAAGGAATTGCTCCTTTGGGACTGTTCGTAGCTTGTGAGCTACCAGTCTTATCTCGTCTCTAGGGACAGTCGCGTATATATTTTGTAGCGGGTTGGGTCGGTGCCATGGATGGAGCCGCTGGTTTGTGGAACCACGGGTTAACCGTGGACATAGGAACAGGGTCGTAACAAAGTAGAGGTAAATAAATTATTCCCAGTTAGGAACAGACAGTTCGTTAAATTTTTCAACGCGTTCGCCAATAGCTCATAAATTATTGCGGTCATATATTTTAGATTTACGATATGCAGTCAAATAAATTACACATATTTTGCTGGTTTAAATAATGAAATGATTTCAACAGTATATTAGCCTTTGAAGCTGTGATGAAAGGGTTTTAAAGTTTAATCCAGAATCAAATTAACTCTTATTCAAGTGGCCTTTTTAACTTTGAATTGCCTTTTGAGTAAAGATTATTTTTGATTTCACATTTTTTGTGAATGAAATATTGAAAAATAAAAATACTTCGTGGCAAGATGAGAGACTTTGGCAAATCTTCTCAAGAGAAGGAACCCGTAAGACCCAAGAGATTAAATGTGATACTTATGAAATTCTAGACAGGGGTGGGCGAGGGTCTCCCCCAAATTTGCCCATCTTCGCCTACCTTTACCCACCCTCGCCCACATTCGCCCTCCTTAGCCTACTCTCGCCCACCTTAACCTCACCTTCGCTCACCTTAGTCCACCTTCACCCACCTTACCCATCCTTTCCCTTTTCTCTATGCATTCGGTATAACAGAAGCGCTGTTCTGCGTATTTTTTAAAAATAACCTCACTCTCTGATGCGACATATACAATAATATATTCATACCGTTATATTACAATTTAGTTGTCTTTAATGCTCTACTGTAAAGCTGTGAATTTGGAGTTGTAACAACTTCCGTAGGATGTATCGATATATGAATATGAATTTGAGTAGTGCAGTGCCCTTGCGATATTATCCAGAGCTTTTCATCCTTGCACGCCCCGCGGTTCTCGAAATTTCGTGATTTTTGACCTTTCGCTTTTATCTATATAACGATACGTAAAGCGAAAACTTCCGGTACCATTTTACGAAAATTGCGAGGACGGAGGATTATGAAAAGCACAATTATAATTTATATAGAAGATGGTGTGCAAATGTTTATATTTTTATGAAATATGCATTATTAATAGATTAAATTATTAAAATATAACCTCACGCACACTAATGGCAATCAATTTATACACACATGTGAACATTTTACTATAAGACTGTGTCAAAGCGTAATCATGACGACTGTATCTATATTAATTGTCAAGTTTATAAATGTCATTGTTGAAAGAGTTAAAATTTTGTATATAGATTTAAATAAGTATTTAGTAAGTAAATCAAAAGTATATTGGCTGGCCCGTTGGAGCAATGGGCTTCCCTGCCTTCTGGTCCGGGGGTCGTGGATTCGATTACCACCTCGAGTCTGGGTGTATTATCCATATGTATGTATTTATATATTTCTCAGCATTAAGTGTCTATAATGTAATGTATAACAAAATAAGCAATAAGGAAAGGTATTTATAATATTTATTTTACTATTTGTAATTGTGGTTGTTTATAGTGTTATGTGTGCGCCAAATAAAAGTCGTCTTTCTTTCTTTCTATTTAATGCATATGTATTGGTAGGAAATATAATAGAACGAGTCAAATGAAAGAAAGAAACGTATTTTTACGGCTGTCGTCTGGCACGACGTTCTGTCGTGTCATTCGTCATCGGTCATTACAAAATCCCGGACAGATTTTTAAACATTCTACACGGAATAATCTGTAATGATATGCTCGGGCTCTGTAATAATGTATTTTTAACACCTCAAACGCCTTTACTTGATCATTTACACTGCCTGTAAACAACATAGCGACAGCTTAATGTCGTCGACAAGAAATAATTCAACTTAAAAGGTTAAATTTGAATGTTATGTAGTGATCTGATATATTTCGTAAAGCGAGCGGAATAAACATAGTATATTTGTTTATATGTACACATATGCACCAGCTACCTATGACTTCATCATTCTTAAATTTTAATGCATTTCTTCGCTACCATAAAGGTAGCGTTCGTGAGCGAGACACGAGTCAGCGTATGGGTTAGATATACTGACAGTGGCTTCACAGTAAACTGTAAATAATTAAAATAGACCTTCCTCGTTCAGATGAAGAAATGCTCTTACTGACGCAATTTACAAAACATTTATTTCCAACGATTTATTACAAACAGTGTTACTAATTTATGAACTGATACATCACTTCTATTGCCTAATTCTACCACCAGTCTAAAAAGCCTCCTACCGCTGCACCTTTCTTTAGAACTGAGAGATCTACAAATTTTTGTTAATAACCATCTATCCGTTCTCAAACATGTTTCACACTAATTTACAACTTTATTTCCCCGCTTTAAAGCATCGCGGTGAAATTGCTTAGTTTGCGTAGTTAAGGTACACTTTTGATCGATACGACAAAAAGAAAAAATTGTTGTTTAGGGACAGTACTTTGCATAAATTATATAAACTATATTAAATATAAATCTTATTCGAGTTGAGTCGCACCACAATTTCTTTAAGCATCAGGTATGTGTATTTTTGTGTAATATATTTATGAATGTATTTACATATATTTTAAAATAACAAGATAACTTCGTGATAAAACGGCAAGGAACAAAAAAGGAAACAATAATTAATACTATCGTACGACTTAGTACATCAGTAGGTGTCTACTAAATCGAACGAAAGTAGTAATAATCTTTTGTTTTTAGTTCCTTAAACTTACAAAAACCGTTATTAGAATAGAATTTCAATAATAATATGTTAAATGCGTAATAATATAACATATCGAAACCAAATGGCACGTTCTGTCAAATATATAAATGTAAATGCTTCCTGGAAATGGACGTATTTCGACAAAATAGGATCTACTTGCTTCAACAATAATTCTGACGACCGAACATATAAATGGTATTCAAAAAGACTAATAGATTGAAGGTATTGGTTACAAAGGAGGTTTGTTCCACAAAGAGTATTGACATCCCCTGAAATTGTAGTATTAATTTATTTTAAGCCGTTTAAATCAATATATAGCACTGGTAATAGACTATGCTCACGCTACTTTACTAAATAAAAATCAATCGTAATTCGTGTTTTTTAAAATTAGCCTATTGTGTCTGTACTGCTGGGCAAAGGCCTCCCCCGTCTTGATCCATCTTCCTCTTTCGTGGATCAATCTCATCTATAACTTCCCCGCAAAGTTATGCAATTCGTCGCGCCACCTTTTCCTCGGCCTGCCGCGTCGTCGGCGGCCATTGGTTGGCATCCAGGAAGTCGCTGTATTGGCCCACCTTTGCGGGTCCATTAGACCTTGTTAATTAGTAATCAGAGTTAAAGGCGAATTACTTTGTACCGCTTTCGCCTTAGAGTTCAAAATAGACTGGCAACGAGCGCCTGTCATTAATATAGAACTAAATTACTGTTATGTTCGAAAGTCATCACTACTGTTAGGTTTAATAATTTTCAATCAAATTAATTGTGTTTATTATTAAAATCTTATTTATAAAAAGTATTAATATGTGATGTTAAACTTCATCTATAAAAATAGCATTAGATCTATGTCTATGGAGCTTGTCAAGATGACAGTTGACAGGTGTTGGCGCGCTTTTGGTTGAGAAGTGTCGATCTCGTATATTGAAATATGATAAGTATTTCCTAAACTATTAAAATAAGTAGTGCTGAGTGATTAAACAACTGTTACTAACTCTATCTGTGTTTTCTTACACTACAAATATTGTAATAGCTTTGTTATTAACCGGTATCGAAATAATACTTGTTCCGTTTCAATGGCAAACTGTATACAGAGCGTAAAAGACATCATACTGGATACGCATCCCATGGGTTCAATACATGATAAAAATAAATATATAAATAAATTATTTATTTATTTATTTATTTTATAAATTTATTAGTTTTAAAGACAATTTCGATTGGGCTTGGGCTTCTTTAACAAGTTTAATTTATAAGTTGTTTTTATTTTACTTTATTGTTTAAAAAAAAATGTTTTTAATTTAATAGAATAAAATAATATATATATATTTTTTATGTTACAAGGGGGCAGACGAGCAGGCAGCAGGTACCGAAGTGCCTACCGGCGCCCATGGACATCTGCACGAGTTATCAGAATTATATTAATATAAATTATAATATTGAACCCAGTGGCGAAATTTGATTTCACGGGGCCGTGATTGTGGATGTGAACGCTGCGCGAACCCTTTGTCGCGGGACAAAATACTGTCTTTGCTCAGGGAACTGTCGTGAACGCGCGCGAAAACCATCCACATTATCGTTCACGCCTGTTCACGGTGCTCCACGGCACTAATGTGGAGCCGCCAATATATGTCGTTATACGCAAAAAGGTTTGTGGGCGAATTTCGACCAACCGTACGTACAAATGTATAGATATAAGAATACTGTGACTTTGTCTTCATGATCTGGTATGAATACGAATACATTGCAAAGTATATCAATACGAATAGAAGCAGAATATTCGTGGTAGTTTTATTCTAGTTTCTTTTTAAGCCTTCATACAAAACCGCATGTGATAATGAACGCTGGGGCGACCAAACATAATCCCACTGAAGCTTTTCAGATCACGCCGTAAATAAAATATCAATCGCTTAATAAAACATCCAAAATGTAGTAGAAAATTCGATTTAAGCCTCGTCTGAATAGACCGGATTCCAAAAAAACACTGTTGTGTATGTTTCTTTATTTTTATTATGCACATTCAAAATAATAAAAGGTATTAACGATGTCACAAGATGCTATATTCTCAAATCACAAAAGAAAAAAAAAAAACAATCTTTCCAATGATGCTCTCATGTTTTTTTTTTTCTTTTTAAAGAATATTAGGAATACTTTTTAGGTATGTCTAATATTCCCTTTTTCCCCTCCTGCTAAGCTTAAATTAAAAGCTAATCGCTTCTAATTTGGCGACGTCGCCAAACCGTCGCCAAGTCTCCTGTCTGTCCTAAATTTTAATATAATATGAATTCTTTGGATACGTGACCGACGACGTCGCCATGACTTCTCGGTTAGATAGGACTTTTAAGCGTAAAGTTTTTGACAGAGTGCGACAATAGCCTAGTAGAGTTGAGGACCAAACCAGATACCTTACGGTCCTCAATCCGCCCTTTGTACACATTAGCTAAGTTTAATTATTAACAAAGAAATCAATTTCACTTGTATTTTGCCTATAAATAGATGAAACATGTTGCGCATCATAAAACATCTATTCTACCGAAGCAATTCTAAAAACGATATTAAGAACTCTGAAGCGGCTGGAGACAGTTGAATGAACGAATGAGCACTTGTCTGGATTATAAGACTTTATTAGCTTTTATGACTGCTGTGTGTCATGCACTAGAATAATCTAGATATTTTTTATTTATTTGATATTTATTTACTATTAGCTGTATCCCGCGTGCATAGACATAGATATCTCAATATTAGACCAATTAAAAATCAAAATGCGGCTTTCAACCATCTGTCTCCGTCGGACACTTGAGTTTTTCGATCACATTGCCAGGAAACAAGGCAACAATCTAGAAAGACTTATCGTCAGAGGCAAGATAGTAGGTAAAAGGCCGCGTGGACGGAGCCCAAGATGATGGACTGACCAGGTGAGGGAAGCCACACAAATACCCGTTTATGATACACTGCACACGGCGGAAGACAGAAAGAGCTGGCGTAACATCTTAAGAAAAAAGTTATCAGACAGTGGATTTTAGGACATCAAGGTGGTGAGGGTGAAATTTCAGATTCTGACGAGATGTCCTGTGGTGGAATACAGCTGCCAGTATTAGCCCGAACAACTCCTCAGAACACTCCCCGTGATACATGCGGTAAAAGATGCAAAGTGAAGCGACATCTCTCCTTATATTTTGTACAATTCACACAATATCTTTATAATTTAGAGCCTATTTGTTATTCTGATGTATAGACTATATTATTGTAAAGTATTATTAAAATCCATTTAGTAGTTTTTCCGTGAAAGAGCGTCAAACATACAATGTGTAAAAACTTTGGCGCTTATAATATTAGTAGGATTCCAGTTTTTCTTGTTGAAGTAGTTGTACTTAAACGTAAATTTTGTCATAAATGTCGGTGATACAGTAGTCTAATGTGGACTAAACTGGTTCCTAGGTGGATATTTGTTCACCTTATTCATTCATCATTTAGAATCACAAAAAGAATTAGAGTCGAAAAAAAAATATATCTCAGTTCTTAAAATTCTGTAAAAAAAATTATAAATTCTATGAAAGCGACTAAAGCAGTAAACGCGGTAAGCACGAAAAAATCGTAATTATTTACTTGCATAAAATTTTTAATGCCAAGAAACAAATTTGTATAGTAGAAAAAAAAATGTGTGCAAATTAAAAAAAAACAGCTAAGCTGTTGACAGTGCTGACCTAGAGCTGTCTAATACGAAGGAACAGAAAAAAAAATCAAATAAAACAATTCCGATATTAGCTAACTTTTAATATCGCCAAGACACCAGCAAACTGCATTATTTTGTAAAACGTTTTACTCCTCCCCGTATTTGTCACATTTTCGAACCTGAGTGTGACATCACATAATTTTCTATTTCGTGCATGTAGTTAAAATAATTAAAAGAAAACAGCAGCTTAAAACAGTTTTCTTCCCTATTTTAATGTTTTTAATTTTGACCAGTTACGCCACAAGTTCGTTGACCCTCCCTGCCCATTGTCACACAATGTCACATTTTGGCGATACTCTATGTCCCTATAACGTGTGGTTTTGGCGAGACAATTAAACAAGATGGTAATTTAATATTATAACAAGGGTATTGCTATAAATAAAAGAGATTATGTTCCAATTCAATGTTTAATCACTTCGGTTACAAAATTATGCACAGGAAACTTAAACAAATGAGCGTAGGCGTCGCGTGCGCATTCCCGGTGCGAACTAAGGGAGAAGCAGGGTGTCACTAGTGAGGCACATCGGCGAGTAAGGGCGTCTTATAATATGGTTTAATTTTGATTTGAAATTCTTTATTCTTTATAGGTCGCAGCGCCAGCCCTCTAACATGATACCATATATTATATATCTTTGATAAGTAAAAGCTTTTAGTGACTACTATTTAAAGAGAGCTTTTAACGATTACTATTACATGCATTTTAAGTATAATTGAAATATTATACTTAAACAATAATAACGAGTCTTGCTGATGAGCTTGGCTTCGTATCGAAGGTTTTGCACTCTGTTGGATGTAACTCTTTGTTATCTTCAGGGTTTATTCTGAAATGGTACGGTCCAGAGAGTGGCCCCTCCGCGGTTTTTGTAAAAGCTAGTGCTCGTATATGGTACTTCACTAGCTTTTGGTTTATCTATACTAATATATAAAAGCTGAAGAGTTTATTTGTTTGTTTGGTTGTTGGTTTGTTTGAACGCGCTAATCTCAGGAACTGCTGGTCCGATTTGAAAAATTCTTTATTTATTAGATAGCCCACTTATCGAGGAAGGCTATAGGCTGCATATAGCATTTCCTAACTATTAGACGTAGATACTTGAAATTTTCTATATTGATAGAACATACTAATAACTCATTAGTAAAATTATTCTGAAAGAAATCGAACAACAACTTTTGAAGTTATTTAACAAATACGTTCATATATATCACATACGGAACCCTTCTATATAAACATGTCTCGAAACGCTCTTCTCTCCTCCTTCTCTTCTCTCCTCCCTTCTCTTCTCTCCTCCCTTCTCTTCTCTCCTTATTTCTATTTACATAGTAGGACTTATCGGAACTACAGGGCAGGACAAGGACCTAAGCAACCGGTGGTTAGGACTCCAGATTGAGAAACTTCCTCACAATACGTGCCGTCTCAAGCATTACCGCCTTCTGCATTCGGCTCTTGATCCAAAAATCAAGCGAGTGCTTTTTCAGATATTTATTAAAGCTCTTCGCTATAAGACCTTCAACAGAGACAACGATCGGGATAATGTCTGCTGTTACAACATTCCCCATGCAGTAATCTCATAAGGAAGGTGTAAATATTTAGTAAATTTTTCTTTTTCAGCTCTAATGGTCCCATAGAGGTACGGAACCTTTAAAGTGAGTATTGTCTGTAGCGACTATCGGATATAGCGTCCTTACTTACATGGTCCGTCCGTCCGTCCGTCTGTCTGCCCGTAAGGTGGTACCCCCGTAGCATTTCCAAACTATTAGACGTAGAGACTTCAAATTTACCATGTTGATAGAACGTACTAAAAACACACTACGATAATTATTTTAAAAGAAATCGGACAAAAACTTATGAAGTTATTTAACAAATACGTTTAAAGCCTATCAGATGCGGAATCCTTCTAGATGAGCGTGTTTTCACACTCTCTTGGCCATTTTATTTAAACAAATGTGTGATATTTTGGCGATTAATAAATTAGACATAGACACAGCTTATTTGGGACACGTTACTAATGTCGAAGATCAAATCAGGCGTTGCGTTGCGTAAGTTGGTAACTTCTTTTTTTTCAAGCGTGCTTCGCTAAAAAAATTATCAGCTATATTAATCGATATCAATGCGGAAGCCGATTTTTGCCTTCAAAACACTGGCTCAATGTCAGCAATCGCTGCTGCTGATATATGCCATCGATTTAAATAGTGAGATTTTTTTTTTATGTCAATTTAATGTATATACTTTAAGTGTTCCGTACCTAAAAGGAATTAAAATCTATACGCAACAACATAACTGTACCAAACTTCATGGATTAATTTTCGTAATTGTAGAAGTTAGTTAGGGCAGACAGACGGACGGACTGAGTGAAACTATAAAGGAACACTTATACTATCACTTCGTTGTCCGTCTGTCGTGACCCTTCTTAGGAACCCGCAGAGCCATAAAGTTGATATTAATACGAAATGCCGAGATATGCGTTCCTTGAAGCTGTAAAAAAATCAACTCTCTAAATGTACGCGAAAATCAAAAGATATGGGCCTTTTTATGTTACATATCGCATACATTTACGTAGGGAACCAAAACCTATAGTGTCATTCCCGTTGACGTAAAACCATTCCATTTGGTAAGAAGCTATTTCTTGAAACACAAGTACAGGAAAAATTCCGAAAACCATCTGTTCGTAGCAACATCGCAAATAAATAAAAAAATGCAGTGAATTTGACAAATTATTATTATTTTTTAATAAAAAGCGTAAATCTTAAAATAACCTGGTAAAATATCGTGGTTATACGGAACCCTTAGTGCGTGCGAGCCTTACTTGCACTTGCCTGGTTTCTTTTGTAGATATATATATAAATTTTATTTTATTTTTATTTTAGTAAATCAGTTGTCCATGGGGCGTCGGCAAACTAATATAAATATAATTGAAGGGTCTGTAACGCCGAAATATTTTTTTACAAATTGCATATGACTACATATACATACTATACCTAAAGCAAAAACGGCTGGACCGATTTTGATGGGACATTCACTGGTACATAGCTAATTTTTACGAAAAAAAAAACATAGCCTACTTTTTTTAGTTCAACAATTAGGGCTCTGCACGAAAAAATAAAAGCCCTCCGAATTTAAGAAAATCACAGAATTCACTCGTGCGAAGTCGGGGATTACAGCTAGTCATTGTAAATTTTGTCATACAGATAATTTTGTAAATGCGCTCGCTCTTAGGAAACACCAAATATATCAGTGATATCTAAAATAGAAAATGACTATCATAATATTACTTATCTCTAGGCTTTAATGTGTTGGCAATAAAGATCAAACTACTCTGCATTAATTCGCGACGAAAGAAAATCTATGCCAGTAGAATAGAAAAAAAATATATATAAAGATTTTATACTTTTAAAATTACAGATATAAACTGAATGTAAATGATCTTTAGTGGCATATTTATGGTATTAAATTTAAAAAATAAAATGGCCAAGAGCGTGTCAAGACTCGCTTATATAGAAGAGTTCCGTATCTGATACGCAATAAAGATATTTTTTTAAATAGGCTGTTGTCCGATTTCGCTCAAAATGATTGAAAAATGAGTATCATGTCCTATAAACTTTGAAAATCTCAAGTCTCTACATATAATAGTTTGGAAATTTTAGGAGGGCGGACACACGGACGGACGGACTAAGCGAAACTATTCGGGTTCTTTGTTGGACTACGGAATCCTAATCAACTAAAAAATAATAATTATTTTTTAATTATAATAAACTAGAGGACCCAGTCTATGTTGCGGCTCGAACATTAAAAAAAGAAACTATCAGTTTGATATAACTAATGCCATACAAACATTGAAAGTTTTTAAGTTGAAGTCAGTGTCTTTAACACGCAAAGAAGAATTTTTATACATATAGTGCCGCCCTAAGGCAAATTTTAAGATGGAGGGAGATCCAATTATAGCGTCCCCCTTACTTGCCCTGATTATATTATTTTGTATAAAATATATTTAAAATAATCGCATATTAAGAATCGCCGCTAGCTGAGGCGCCCCCTGGGACTCGACGCCTAGAGCCGGCCCTGTATTTCATAATTTAATAATAACTAGAAATCGCCGGCTAGTTTAAATTCGGCAACGAATATTTAGATTTGCATACCATATTTAAAACTATGCACAAAATTGTAATTATTTTTACAACGATATTGTTATAATGGACGATTAATGTACATACGGTCGTCATGAATACGCTTTGACACCATCTTATAGTAAAACTATCAGTACCCCGCGACTTCGACCGCGTGTGCTACCCTTATCACTTAGGGGTTTAAAAAATAGCTTACAAACCTGTCAAATATTTTCATAAGAAGCACTGTGACACGAGAATTTATACGTTAGATGCATATATGTTATGTAATGTCGTTTGGATTTGGTGTGCGTGTATGCGTGTCGTTTTAATTTAATAAAATTTTATATATTTACATATTAATGTTGCATATTTTATAAAAATATTAGCATTCGCACACCCTCCTCTATATAAACTATCATCATCATTTTCAGCCCTTAATAACCCACAGCTGGGCAAAGGTCTCCATTTAAACTATAATTGTGCCAAATTTCATACTTCTTCACCCGCGCAATTTTCGTAGCGAAAGTTTTTGCTGCAGGTATTATTTAATAATAATAGTAAATTTTATTTTTCTCAGCGGTAACATTTATTTTACCTTTTGGCACTTAATCTTTAAATATGTACTGACCAAAAATATATCAGAGGAACGTAACACTATATCTTGAGAATCTTGGCTCCAAAATGCGTGCTTAATTTTATTTCTGCGCATTATTTCGGGTGTTCAAATATTAAAACGTAATCTTGCCAAAAATCTTTGGAAACGCGGCGTGGAGGGAACGTTTCTCAACGACCACGACAGGACATACATAACTAACAAAAGGTCAGCCCTCTGTATGTACGACGGAAAATTAATGGCACCAGTGAAAGGTTTAAAGAAGCCCAGTTTGGATGTTAGAAAATTTTGAAACATTTGAAGGATTCCAACCAGAGTTTTATGGGATCCAGAGCAGAAGTGTGAGCTTCATTTTTTACATTAAATAAACAAATAATTATATATTAAAATATATAACTCACACGTCACGTTGTTTGTTCCGCGATGGACTCCTAAACTACTTAATCGATTTTAATCAAATATGCACACCGTGTGCAGTTTGATTTAATCTGAAAGATATGCTAGTTTACGCCTCATTTTAAAGTCGCAAATAAAAATGGGTCGCCGAAATGCATGCACGGGCATAACTTCCGAACGACTGCACCAAATTGGATAATTCTTCTTTTGTTGTGTTCGTTATTGTTAGGACAAGGTTTGTATAATAAAAAAGAAATGAAAAAAAAAATGAAAGGGATATGGAACGGGAACGGGGAATACTGTTATAGGATAAAGAATGTAGCAATTAGTAAGTAACTCAACGTTCGGCCAGGACAACGTCTGCCGGGTCCGCTAGAAGGACTACATGACACACGGTCGTCTATTCCTAAGGTAGACAACTTCATGCCTGTCTGGAGCATTATTCAGGGTCACTGCCAGCTGCGTCAACAGGCCAGTCAAGTCAGTTGTTTCAATATCAAATAGAACTGTGAAGAGAGAGTCTAATGGAAATCTGACCCCAGAAGTCATATTACTCAGGTTCGAGTCGTGCGACAAAAAAACACTGTCAAAATCTTCTTCCATATTCATCCTATTTCCATTCCTCTCCACTTTTTTTGTTAAAAACTTTTACTCTTCTCTTCGCTGACTTCACTTTACGATCCCTCGGGAACAGTACGTACTGTAATGCAAGTCCCAAACGCGCTTAAATAACATGTAAACAAGCGTATAAACTTAAACCAGCCTTTGTTTCGAAATCACAGAACGACGGACACGTTAGTTTATTTGTATAATACATCGAGCCGTTGTTCACGTGGGCGTAGATATACGACGTAAGTGTGTGAGGATGCCTCCTCATTATTTAGCTTCCTTAGCTCAATAAAGCACTCGAATCTTTAGTAACAAACTGCCACTTTGTTTTTCCATGTCCCACCTAACTTATACAGAGTGTAAAAGACATCGTATAGCAAACTTTGTGATAAGGCTTCATTTAATGTCCTAAATAAAATCACAAAAATCATTCATCTCGGAAATTAGGGGTTACAGATTTTGCCATCCTCATCCCATTCTTGAGCACGCAATGTATCGTGAACATTGGGAAGCAATCGTCAACAAAATGTTGACGCGCAAAACATGCAGATGTCCATGGGCGCCGGTAGGCACTTCGGTGCCTGTTGCCTGCTCGTCTGCCCCCTTGTAACATAAAAAAAAGTGTTTAGTATAGTTATATTTATTTGTTTATTTGTTACAAAATAACAAAAGGACAAGAGAATCACCAACCTTCGTACTAGTGAAAACTGTATTACGGTAATTTAAAGATAATTAATAAATCTAATCAAATCAAATAAATGAATTAATTTGATTTGATGCCGAGAAAAGAATCAACCTTCGGCTAGAATAACCTCCACGGAATTCCCTAGTATCAAACACAATGCATAAAAACTTTGCCACAAACGAATCACAACTTGACTGTGCAACCTTTGACCCATAACCATAACCTTGTAATCAACCAGTGTTTATCAATTTGTGGCTGTTTGATTAATGATTCAATGGCTTAATACATTTTGATTGGACGCTGAATGGACTCGGCTGGCCACGGGTGTATTGTGTGGGAAACTTGACTTGCCAATTATCCAATTTTCATCATTTATCTTCTATACATACCGGAATATGTTACTTATTGAATACCTGACTGATTAACGGTAAAATCCTCGATGATCAATGGCAGATGGACAGTTTGAAATTTGTAAGGTCCACAACTACGCCATCTCTTCTGAGGAATCAGTTACTAACTTCAGTGTTTCTAAACTTCTGTTTAGTATTAAATAATTTTAATTGGGAATATCCACTTGAGGATGTTATGATTTTGTTAAGGTAGTGAAGTTTCTCTGCATGTATTCGCAACTAATGACGTATGTTGGAGCGGACGCGCATACTTTAAGACGACGGAACCCTAAAAAGTTTAACCGGAGTTATAATGAGAATATTGAGCATACTTCAAAGTACTCTGACAACGTTTGAGGAATGTTGTATAAAATTTGAAGGCAATAAAGTCGTAAAAAGTATTTTATAGGTCTTGCACTAAGTGCGAGCGAGCTTTCTAGTATTGCAGGAATCTATGGGCGTCAGTTGTCACTCAGGTTAACCACCTATCCATTCTTTTTATATAAAAAAAACAAGTGAAACCTAACGACTGAATTAATACTTCTACATATATATAATTGAATTTTAAAATGAATTTATTCATTTTAAACGTAAAATATTTAATGTACTAAAAAAATATTAATTTATAAGTGAAGTTACGAAATAATAAAGAAATCAACGTTCGCGTTACACATTCACCAGCTTACTCTCCAAATCAAACGTGCATAAAGCTTTTTTTTAATTTTTATTTATAATTATTTATTTCTTTAATTAGAACGGACTTTCAACCACTTACACTAATTAAAAACTTAACTTACAAATAGTTAATATACGAGTATAAAGAACCAAGAGTACAAATAGTATTATAAATAAAAGATAAAGATAAAAGATGCTTTATTCATTTATCAAGCGTTATATGATAACTTTAAAGCGTTTATCTTCAAAAAAAGGGAAAAATATACTTACATGTATAATATTCCATCATATTTTGGTTATATCTGTAAGCGGCGGACAGGTCTACCCCTCCGCCGGCCCTTAGCCCAAAAAGGGCCGCAAAAGTGGCCTTACTTTGGCCCTCCAGCTTGGACACTTCGCTATCTTGCTTTGCATTCCCTTTGTAATATATGGTAGTTATGAATCGCAGAAAAGAGATTAAACGGAGGCAAATTTACACAGCCCATGTTTGACGGTCATTGCGGGAAAAACTATCCGTGCACGACTCTCATATACTAAAAGACTTCAACCACAAGTTCATATGCATATAAAGTAACAAGTATCAAAGCAAACCCTAGTAAACAGTAGAGAAATATAATATTAAACTATAAGTTGATTTTTATTTTACTAGCTCAATAACGGCGCGACTATGGATAAATTGTAATGAAAATCCGAAAGCCGTTTTGATTACGTAGAAATCGTTATATATGTTATTATAGCAAAATTTGTACTGCACCGGTATCCCGAAATAACAAAACGCACACATAGACAGAGACCACGCCCAAATTAATGATTCAATCTCGTATCGCATAGCCATGAACTCTGACGTACAATCTATATCTACCAATCGCAGCCATTACTCTCTCTCCCTCTCTCTCTGTCCTTCCCTTTTCCTATTATTTGGGGTCGGGCCTCCCTTTTCTGCGCCAGATATTCCTAAATAGGCTAGTCGTTTCAGATACTTGGGTTCTCTCTAGGTCTTTATGGTTGACCAATCGCAGCCAACAGATTTCGAATTTTACCTTACAAACATATTTCTAAATTTCCCTGTATATACACTAGATATTGACATATGTCGATACACTTATCGATAATACAATTTTTTTTTTACTAAAATAAAATGTTTTGTTACATAGGCAATAATTTCAATTTTACTTAGTAGAAAAGATCCAATACCAATAGAGTGGAACATATGACAATAAATATCAAGTGAGTCGGAGAAAATTATGCCACCTGCAAGCTATTCTGGCGTGCGCTGCAAAAACTGTTCGAGTTACAGATATGTAGTGTATGAATGAAATATTTATCGTAAATAGTTCTAGAAAAAAGCCCGCGACAACAGATAACTATCTTTCATGTTTAAGCCATTAACGCCAAAATAGAGAACCATTATGGAACGGGATAGGAGAAGGTAGCGGGAACGGGACAATATTATAGGATAATAGAATGTTGTAAATAGTAAGTAGCCTAACGTTCGGACAGGACAATGTCTGCCGGGTTCGCTAGTTAAATATAAATTACTGTTTTTATGATATAATTCAAATTTAAAAGATTATTCTTATTGTGACTTTAATGCTTCAAATGTGTGATATTATTTTTAAACACGCTTGCTCATAAAGTGGCTCTAATTTCGTCGCAATAAGGCACATAATGACACCTTTAATCAAACTGCGACTTTTTCATTGCTATTATTCACAAGTGAGTTATTGATTCGTTTTATTGGTTAAGTCGCTTTGTTCTTAAAAAAGTTTCGATACAAAAAATGTCGCGTTCAAAACTACAAAATAAATTAATATACCTTTTGCTTGCTCATTTCATGCAACTTCGTATTGAAATACATTTGTTTCAGTAAATAATCTATTTGATGAGACCTCCATATCAATCAAAAACAGTTAATTTTAATTTTCCTAACTGTACATTTTTTTTTTTTTTATGTTACAAGGGGGCAGACGAGCAGGCAGTAGGCACCGAAGTGCCTACCGTCGCCCATGGATAACCTCAAAACTATGAATGTATTGGGTGAATTGTGAACGAACGAGATGCAATAATTGTATATTAACTATATTCTTATGTGACTGTATTGTCTTATTAAGAATAAATATCTTTAAATCTAATATTTAAGAGGAAGGTGTATATGTATAATGCAAGGACATCTTCATTGCACCTAAGCGAAGCTGAAGCGAGTCACTAGTCTTATTTAAAACGACTACAGGCCGATGATAAGGCGGTTTAAAATAGCTTTATATATAGCAATAGCGCTTAAATAAATATTTGCTATTTTTTTTCTTTAGTATGAATTGTCTATCATAAAGATGTTTTTGCTAATAATTGTAATAACTCTGTTAAAAAAACACAAAAAAAAAATGTTTTTCTATCTTTATTTCTTAAGTGAAGACTAAATCATTACTAAACAACTATGCAAAAGTGTTGATAATGTTAATATATCCATAAACCAATAATCTTTAAAACTTTGGAGGTGCTGAAGATGGAGTATTCTAATCAGTCAAACGAAACCATGTAATCAATATCTGTAATGAATATATTGTCCATTTAGAGCAATCATATTCATCTAATTGAAATATCTCCTCACATAATAGTCAACAAAAACCTATTTCAAGTCTCGCCGACAACAGAGTGAAGTTTGGTCCTCTATGTGAGCCAGTGAATGAAAGAATGAGCTAGTGAATGAAATAATGGCAAATGGCAAGGAACGATTAGGGTTAGTTTATACAGAACGCCGCCACAATGTCATTTGTCTCTATGCCGTCGAATTATTTCTAAACGATTGAATCGATTGACCGTGTTATGATATAAGAGATTTTTGCTGAGTTTAGATAAAAGTGTACAGTTACTAGTAGTGTATAGATTTTTTTACCATTACACGGATTTTCCCTCGTATTCATTCGCGGATTAAAGCAAAGTAGTTTAGTTTTTCATGCATTCTTGTATCTCTCAGGGACCAGCTGCCACCTTCAATTATTTCAAATAGATACGACCCTTACTACAATCCAAACCACGCACGTATTCATTTAAATACATCATCCATTGTATATGATGTTTCGCGCAAAACACTGCAGCTATTTTTAAACTACCTTTACGTATTTTACACACAAAACTCCATTCAAATTTGAAATGCATTCTCCGTATAAGTGATGTGTGGGTGTGAAACCGCATAACATTCTGGCAAATGGAGAAAATGCTAGACGAATTTTTTGATTAAGATATGCATTTTGAATTTTAAAGCGAGTCGAATAGGGCTTAGTGGGTTCTCGCAATATATCCGGTTTTCTGATCTCAGTGTTAAGACTTTCCGTTAGGATTTAACTGATATAACAAACGGTGAAAAGAGAATAGGAAATTGTGAAACCATATGTAGTAACGGAACGTTGAAAATGGGTACAACGATTTTTGGGAAGTATTGGAATCACCTCTACACAATTTCTCAAGATTATAATAGAAGTTAAAATCCAAATCGACAACGGAAATTACTAGCAGTAAGTTTCTGCAATGAGTAATAACTTTTATTTTTATGTTACAAGGGGGCAGACGAGCAGGCAGCAGGCACCGAAGTGCCTACCGACGCTCATGGACATCTGCACGATAGGGATTTTGCTGGTATACCCCTTGCTCCTACCTCTACCGCGTATAAGCTGGTTTTATAACCGTTTTTAGTGAGTTTTGAATTTTTGTTTACGTATTAACCAAATTTGAATGATTTTTTTTTACGTATTAACCAAAATAAGTTTTTTGCTAAGTCAAAATTAGCTGTATCTCAATATTGGATGGAGATGTTGAAATAATTCTTTGATTGGCTGATAGAGGACGTTAAAACGAAGGTGCCTGTATCAGTATCTTATTTTAGACCTAAAACTTAATCGATCAGTTTATGACTATGCGTGCGGTATGTAGAATAAAGATACATATATGTATATATATATATACTAATTGTTACTCGCGACTTCTTTCGCGTAAAATTTACTGAACAAGTTTCGCAAGATGATATCTAGCCTCCCTCAATAAATTGGCTATCTAGCATTGGAAGAATTTTCCAAATAGGACCATAAGTTTCTGAGATTAGCGCGTTCAAGCAAACAATCAAAACAAACTTTTCAGTTTTATGTATTAGTATAGATTATGTGTTTAGCAATTATTAAAAAAAAAAACACAGAAAATAAGCTTTGTTTAAAATTGTTGTGTTTAAAATTATAAATATTTAAATAAATAAATATATACAGGAATATATGACACACGGACGTCTGTTCCTAAGGTAGACAACTTAATGCCTGTGTCATAGAAAACAGCCGCCTGTTATACACAAATATTTTTTGTTTTTAGAAATATATAAATACATACATATGGATAATACACCCAGACTCGAGGTGGGAATCGAACCCACGACCCCCGGCTAAATATTCCCAAACAATAAACGAACCTTACTGGACGTGTAATAACACGTCCGATCTTTAAATAAGACAATTATTAGAGAGTTATATTTAATTAGAAAGAACCCGGATGTGGGAGGACTACTGCTATCGGGCTTAGTGAGTATCTTTCTACGTAGTGTGGTTGACAGAAATTATGTTCATAAATAAACAACTTACGGAATTCAACCTATCTCCTTTTAGCTGACCTGGTATGGCTTTATGTAATGCTAATAATGGTCCAAGTTTCCATTATAAACAGTGATAATGAAACATACAAAGATGAAAGTATTCACTGTTTCTTCCTTTTATTTAAAATATAAAAAGATTTCAAATAGTTAAAGTGATTTTAATTAAAATTACGATAGTTACGAAAACACTATTCTATGACGCGTATGAATTTGACTTCAATACGCACATTTGATGCACGGCGTCCTTGTCACCACCTTATACGATAAGGCCCTTACGCACGTGCGTAACATTAATTCGCGACAACCCCTATTTGCGACCACTTTAAAACCGACAACCCTATCCCATTGTAAACAGAGAAAAAGTAGCTTTAATTTGATATCTATATTAGTTTAGTTCGTATAATTAGAGCTAGCGCCACGCTTGTAGCCGAATTGGGCCGGCGCGTCGGGTACCAGTACCTCTTTCTCATATGAGATCGGCGTGAAGTGGCGGCAATGCTGTCACGTCTAGTGATGGTGTTTGTTGTCGCGTTTCGTTCGGTTTGTGAGACTTCCCGGCGGCCTAAACTCGTCATTAAGGGCCGGCAGCGCATCTGCCAACCTGGTGATCACCGAAGCGCCAAAATTTCGCCTCAAAGTACCAACGATGAAGCATAAATGGCACAGTCCTTTTACTGACCTTACGTGTCACTCATCTATAACAGACTAGCTGTGCCCGCGACTTCATTCGCTTAAAATTAAGAAAAAAAGAATAGATTCAATTTAAGCGCGATGATAAATTGCCTACAGCCTTTCTCAATAAATGGGCTATCTAACACTGAAAGATTTTTTCAAATCGGACCGGTAGTTCATGATGTTAGCGCGATCAAGCAAAAAAACAAAGTAACAAACTCTTCAGCTTTATATATTAAGAAGCGATAAGCAACGCCAGGGATCAAAAGGACGTCAGAGAGAAACAGAGATATCACCAAATGTCGGGCTACTTGGAGATTATTTAGGAGAAAAACCCGTTCCAATCGCATAAGTATTAGACGAAGATACCACTGAGAGACATGCGAACTAAGGAAAAATAAAGTCAAGGATAAGTAAATATGAAATAGTATAATGAATAAAATGGGTTTTCCATCATACGGATTAAAGTATGAAGAATGTCTACGTACGTATTAGAGTTAATCAATTTTTTGCTTTCATATTATGCAATACGATAAGATAAAAGCGACATTCGGAAAATAGAAAACTTCCAAAACAACTTTTGAACGCGTTGGTTGGTTAGATCTCAAAGGAAAACATACAAAATTTGGCTGGCCCGTTGGCGTAGTTGGCAAGTTTTTTTTTTATGTTACAAGGGGGCACACGAGCAGGCAGCAGGCACCGAAGTGCCTACCGACGCCCATGGACATCGGTAATAATTCCTAATAAATGCAGATATTGCTAAGATGCGTGAGATAATCTTGTAAATTGAGTTGCTTATCACAAAGCGCTGTTATTTATGTACTTTTAATATAAATATATGACGAGACTATAAAAATATTTGGTTGTATATTTTAATAAAATTGGATTTTTGCTGACCACACCATATTGATTATTTTTCATATTTCGTCACATCTGCCTGTCGATTCACGCCTACAGGCTCTTCACTAATTTAGTTCACTTGTAATAGCCGTTGCATAGATTTTGACATTTGAAATTTATGTTACACACTGAAGATCAAAGGTTAGTAATTCATCTCGAATACGCCTACGTCTTTGTTACAATATTCTCTTTTATCTACGTGTACATCGGATTCGACACAAAATTTGTATAAGACGAGATTAGGATAAAAAAATCCTTTTTATTAGATTACTGAAATAAAATTGACTTGACGAATGGCGCGTTGGGTCTTTTACCATTAAACTATCCAGTATGGAGACCAGATACATAGGTGTGCGTAATACACGATAGTTCTTTTAATAATAATAGTTATTTTGAAATTCCACCCTAATCACTTCGATGTCCAAAAGTCCACAATCGTGCGAATGTCTAGAAACTTCTTAACTCGCACAATTCCTCTGTGGGTTCAGTTACCGGCTTCGGTAAATCCGAACCGATACGACGTAGGGACCTTCAAGAAAAGAGCATACTCAGTCCTCAAACGCCGACAACGCATCTGCAAGCCCTCTGGTGTTGCAGTTTTCCATGGGCGTCAGTAATCACTGATACAAATGCCACCTGCTCATTTGCCCCTTTATATTAAAAAAAGTTAACGTGTTTAATATGCGAGAGCGTACGATTGAAGCGCTCGCGTGATACTTAATCGGTTCGGAAAGTTTCAACCGAGTGGACATATTGACCCGGCGAACGTTTCACCCGGGCGGACATTACGACCGGGCAAACTTTTCATCCGGGCGAAAGTTTCATCCTGGCGAACGTTTTAACCGGGCGGACAATTTAACCGGGTGCGTAATTACAGTAACAAGGGTGCTCTAATTTTATTTGGTCCGGCGACATTTGCAACCCCGTCCGTGGGACATTTATTATATCAAATTAACACTATGTAAATATAGTTACATATATATTTATTTAATGTACTCATCAGTAGTTTATCTATACAGTCTGCTTGCCCTCCGGTGAGAGCTGCCACTTGTCTGGACAACTTAGTTCAGACGAGCCACCAACTGAATTAAACAGTTTCCCGTTGAATATCCCGTCGTTAAGCATTTGCTTCACATTATGTTTGGCAGACGAGTAAAATATCATTTATCCGTATGTACACATATATCTTCTTCTTCTTAGTGTTATCCCGGTCTAGTACCAGGGTCCGCTTAGATTGCAGAGATTTAGCTGTGGGGCGAGTTAAGATAACCGATTGCTATCTGAGGTCATCCTCGGAACCCTCACGATCTCTGCAACCTCAAAACAATATCACTGATATTAATCGAGACTGGATTTTACGCGCCTTCCGTAACACGGAGGCAGTCGATTATCAAATATAAACTTTAAGAAAGTGTCACCCATCTGTCACCCGATCGCAGCAAGAGCTACTTAGCCTAGCGATCTACTCAAATACCGACCACTGATTGGGCCACGACCTCCTCGTACTTACATCTATATATTCAAAAGAAATTAAATCCCAGTCTATTTAAAAAAAAAACTGTGAACGCTTCTTGTACGTCACCAGTAACGAAAATATTAAAGTTTTTAATTTTTTCTTCTGTGAGTCTGTATTTGTCAAGGTTAAAAAAACAAAAGCTTAGAACATTTAATGCGCTAAGTATTGTATGTAATAATTACATTTACTACATTAATATATTATTCAACTAAACGCGAATGCTTGAACATTTATTATTACGTCTATTATAGAAACTTTTGGTAGTCATTACAGACTACGAATGTAGGCCCAAAGACAATTATTCCTCCCCTAGTCCCCGCGGAATAACTCATGCTGATCTATAATAATTCAAAGCCAGGTCATTAGCGGAGTTAAACTGAAGTAATGTTGACTTGGGCTAAGTTGCACCAAAGACAATATTAAAAATAAATAAAATAAATAAAAATTTGTTTATTTCATCAACTAAATATTTATAAATTATTAACAGAAATTGGGACCATCGTTATAAGTTACTGGTATCGCTAGCAGTACTAGCAATATTTAAAAATAACTAAAAAAATCGTTCCAAAAATACCCGTTTCATCATGAAACTGATGTGCATTTTTTCTATTTAATTTAATAATGGAATTTCTTTAGTCTTTGTTATTTTTATAATATAGGCTTTTCTCATTCTTGTTTGTACCCCTATTATTAATGTATTAATAATGCACATTCCTTTGTGTCTTCTCCGTTGCACGTGAGAATGGCTAAATCAATTGTGCATATGCACGAAATCAAGCCGTTTATTTGTCAAAGAAAGAATAATACACTTTTTATAAAAATATTAGCATTCGCACAACTTACTCTCTATGAACTACAATTTTTGTTGTTCATAAAATGGTACCTAAAGTTTTCCTGTGCTATGTAAAGGTGCCTATTAATAGATAAACAGATAATGAAACCTGAAAATTAATTGTTGTTTCGTAACCTTTTGCTCTTTGTTAGCCCCAACGTTTGACATTATTTGACGATGAGTAGGTACAGACAAGAGTTAGTGTCATTCGAAGTTCGCGGTACGCCTATTCCCTGAACTTAAACCCTTTGTAAATCTGGCCACAAGAGACACGCTTGATATATCGGAGGGGACTAATGAATGATGATAAATTGTTCTGGCGGTCGCTTATTCCAAGTATGGCGAACTTTGTTCGTGTGTCAATTCGAACGAGAGTTTCAGCTTTGAAATTATAATGCCATACTAAAAGTTCCTTTAGGATATTCTACCATGTTTTTTTTTTAATACATCCATAAATAAAACGGAAGGGTCTGTTGGTAACGCCGAAACTCTCTCTGTCCCTTGAATGTAGGTCCTTAATGTAGATAACGGGGTTAAAGGGGAAGGGGGAATGGGGGAAAAACTGACTGAATAAGCTAATCTAATTTTATTCAGTCCCTACTTAAAGGAACTTCTGTCTTAATTTATTACGTAATTAGCTTTACCAACAACATCTTTATGATTACCATATCAATATTAAAACTCTTTCATGGTTTTAATAAAATAGATTGACTTAGACATTATAATAAAAATGTAAATGTACAGATTTTATTTCGAATTGCATTCGGAGTTGAAGAAATAAGGAACTTCGTTCCTGGCGGTGTTCCCCCGACCGCACAATTTTTTTTACTAATTGTATATGACTTATATACGATACCTATAGCAAAAAGGCTAATTTAAATACCTTATATGTCTTTTTTTCCTTTGTTTGTTGGTCTGTCAGTCTGTTACGAGAAATCTCTGAAACGACTGGACCGACTTGGACGGGATTTTCACTGGTTATGACGCCGACCAGGTCACAGCGTTCTTTCCAACCTTCTGTCATTACACTATAAAGGTTTCAAACGTAAATTCAATCTTGTTTTCAACTATAATATAACTCATGAACGATTCAAGGGATTTAATTCCTAAGTCAGAGCGGGTGTCAGTTGCCGTCCCTCGTGCGGATGTCGCACTGAGGCCGGAGCGATGCACGTCATGTCATCGCGATGTTTGCCGCCGGAGATAAGCGTGACCAATCACGCGACGCTCCCCAGGAAGTGACATTGTATTTACCAATTTACCAACGCACCGCAGTAAAAACATTATTATTACAGTCTTTATACATATATATAACACGAACTTGAACTTGGTCATGGCATCACGCGTGAACATCTGGACCGATTTCGCCAATTCTTTTTTAGGAGAAGAAGGTATTGTTAGGAGAAGGTTCTTATAAAAGAAAAAGCTAAGAAAATTCTGCGGAAATTTAGAAAATTTAACCTGTTGAAGTTGAAGAGTTTTCTTGTTTGTTTGTTTGAACGCGATAATCTCAGGAAATACTGGTTTGATTTGAAAAATTCTATCAGTGTTAGATAACCCATTTATCGCGGATGCTATAATAATATCATCGCGCTAAAATTGAATCTAATTTTATACCTAATTTCGCGGGAAACAGCTAGAAACTAATAAACAGTTTTCCTATTCCAGAGATCGATATTTCATAAATTAAAGGGAAACGTGTTTATTATATTTCTTTATACTACACTAGATGTACCCCACGACTTCGTCCGCGAGTGTCACTCTTATCACTTGGAGGTGTAAAAATAGTTTTTGGATAAGGATTAATATTATGTTTATAAAATGACCTTCACAAATAATGCATTATTTTAGAACAAACTTGTTTAGCATAAAAAAGGTTATACTGAGCCAACCTTAAAAGGAAGACATATGCTATCACGGACTTTTATTTAGAACTTTTAAAGGGAAACAATGTTGTCATACATGACTGTTGTGAAATTTTAACCATTTACGCATCTCACGCAGCGGAAGCTCTCAAATGGGGAAAAGAACCCCCGATTTTGAAACATTATTTATTACTAAATACAAAGCAAAGTATATAGAACACTGTCTCTCGTGAATTGTGGTCTAAACAGATCTTAGTGGAATTTATATTGCCATGAGCAATAGATGATCTTAGTGGAAAACCCTTACTGTGAATTGCATTTATAAATTAGAAAATAAATCACAAAAGAAATTACTAATTTCAAAACAAGCACCGAGACGTAGAGGTAAATCGCCGTCTCTCGTGAATTTTGCCGCAAAAAACATTTTATTACACAGTCAAAAACGCTTTTCGTAAATTGCAGTTAATGTTAAAAAAGAAATCACACAGCAAATTACTAATTAAAAAAAGGACGTGCCGTGAGGCGTGTTTGTAAACCGTTATCTCTCATTCATTGTGCCGCAAAAACATTTTATTTCACAGTGGAAAACGCTTCCTGTGAATTGCACTTAATTTGATCGCAAGCCGCGATTTCAAACTGAACGAAATTGAAATTGTGGATTTATCGGATGTATTAACTTAATAGACTTTACACGACTTCATACTTTATTATTATGGGGAATATCAGATAATCCTTTTTATGATCTGTAATCGATATTATGTATTAATCAACGATACCGAATTACACACCCATTTTCAATGGGAAACAGGGCACTGTAATTCTGAAGGTAAAAAAAATACGTGATGTGTTGACTGTGTGAACGTGATTGTGTCAAATCCACACAAACATACGTCCGGTCGTCTAAGGATTTTCTTTACACAAAATGTTTTCTTACACTAAATAAAGCAGTAAATATCTTTCAAAAGTGTGGAAACAAGAATATTATCTTAAAAACTGTTTTAAAAACCTTTTATAGATGTCTAGAAGATACGAATGGAATGAGATGTGTACTCCCGTATCATCCAATTCGTTCAATGACGTGTTTATTGTGCGATCCCAGCTTGAATACGTTCTGATTGATAACCTCAACCAATAATTAATATTTAAGTTGGAATTAATCTTCCCTTAAAAAATAAATAAAATATAAATAAATTTATTATTCTAAAAGTTAAATATTGATGACGTAAGAGTTTTCTTTGATTGGACGATTATCGCGTCATCAAGGATCCTGTCACAGTAGCGCTCTCTACAGCATGATGGCTAGTGCAAGACGGCAAGTTTTGGTCTAATATAATATAAGTGACGTGAGTTCTTTTATAAATCTGCGAAATGTTATGTTAAATGTTATTGGCTATTCAGAGTTTTGATTATATGACATACTGAAGAACAAGCAATTAAAGATTTTATATTAACTTGACAAAAACATTTTAATCTAATTTCAACCCTACCAAACTAATAATAACCCAAATTAAATTCATTTTAAATCCAATTTGCTGAAAAATAATTATAATACGTAAAAGGCCATATTCTCTTAATTTTAGTATAATAGCAGCTAAAATCGTAGACCTTAAAATTGGGGCTTCAACGTATTTTGATTCACAGTAAAAAAAATTCTAACCTAAATTAGCCTATGTTACAATGCTTAACTAAAACTATAAGAGAGTTTCGGTTTTTATTTAAATAAAAGTCGATTTTCCACAATTTTGAATTACGTCACTACAGTTCGGAAGGTGCGATATATCGGTATGCTTCCTACGCATTGTAAAAGGATTCTTGAGGAATCCCTTAACAGTGCCTAAATAAAAAAAGTACTTTTCGTAAATCCATGGAAGGGGAAAAAAAATCTTAAATATATTGCGTAATGTTACTTATTATTTCAGACGGGATTCGGTATCGAGTATCAGCAGTAATAAGTCTTATGAGGAAAGAAGAAAAGAGAATCTGGCGAGGGGACAGGCGGAACTAGAGAGGCGTAGGACGCAGTTGGCCGACGCGCAGATGAAAGAAAAGGTTAGAACTCTATTCTTTACTTTTCTTTTGACTTTTACAGAAGGTGCGACCACTCTGATGTATAATTTGACATAATGTGGTCACACCATTTTTATAATTATTGAATGTTATACCCTTATAGTACAAAAAATCCATCCATAAGAGTTCTAAAGAAATAAAACTCATTTCTATAAAAAATAAAGGAACTCTCTTATTGATAAAGTGTGTTCGTTTTGAGTAAAATATATTTTTCGTGTGCAGATTCCAACTATTTATATAAATATATATATTTAATTGTTAACATGTAGTTATTTTTTATATTTATTTATTTTTTAATATTTTTCATTTTGTTAAAAAAAAATTGACAAAATGAAAAACATTTTTGGTCATAATCATCCTTTGTCATATTTCTGTTATTGCTATTTGAAAAATATGCTTCTTGTCGGCGCATCAGGCTCTAATGTGCAATTTAAATAAATTCTGTGTTGTCTTACAGTTATAGAATTCTTTCTTTGCTTGCTTTAATGTATATTTTTTTGTATGAGCGCAAAATTATTTGCAATAATTTAATTTAGGCTCTATTCTTGTATTAATTTATCTTAATAAAGCCATAACAACAATCTTATAATCTTGATTATTTAACCTTATCAATCAAAAGAAGAAGAAGAAGAACCTTAGAGTCGTAGAGATTAACTGCTTCGCAAGTAGAACTATATTCGTACGAAGAAGACAAATAAACAAACGGCTCGCGCTGTGATTTATTCGTGTTGGTAGTTTACAACAAAGCGCTGATTTCTTCCCTATTTTATGCGCAGATTGGTGTAAAGTTATTATTTCGTACTCAACATAAATTTCCGTTCCCTTCAATTACCGAACTGCTTTCAATACAATATGATTTGCAATTTATACTTTACTACCGGACCTGTCAGCCGTTTCCTTAGCCCAATTCTGGCTCGCTTACTATTATTATTTGATTAGCTAATCTCCTTTTTGTCTTTGCCATAAAAGGTGCCAAAAGCCAGTATGGCTAGAATGTTACATAATAATTTTATATCAAACATCGTAAGAAAGTTCTAGTACTGTTATCTATTCCAAAGTAATTCTGCATTTTTTAGAATTTTTAAATAATCTAGACCTTTCCTTTCGTTCTATTCTTCTAAACCTTCCCGGAAATATAATAAACGGGAAAAAACAAAACATATAGAATTCCCGTTTCTGAGTTTAACTGAGACTAGAGAACGAGTGGCTTTTATAATATAGTTTATATTCTTGAAAATTTTCATCCATAGATAACCTCCTCGACACTCCACCCAGGGCTTGCTTCAGTGATTAATAAATATTGGTGTTGGAGAGATAAATATTGCCACACGAATGATTGAAAATGGTATTAATACATCGACAAGCCAAAGAGGTGGATGAAGATCATCTGCAAGAACTCAAGAAGCAGGTATGGACGCGTATACAATTTGTGATTATATTCAACCGACTTTAAGAAAAGGAGAAGGTTCTCAATTCGAACTTTATGGGGTTACGTACCTTCAAAAGGAATTATAGGGTCACTTGTCCATCTGTTCGTCTGTCTGTCTATTAAGACCCTTTTTCTCAGAGACATAGAGCTACGAGCTTGAAATTAATGCCAAATACTGAAGTTTGCTGTCCCTTGAAGCTAAGAATTTCGCATTTTCCATATTAGAACATTCGAAAAGGGAATGAAAACCTTATACGGTAGGTAATTCCCGTTAATGTAGAATCAGGCAATTTGGCAAAAGTATATATTTTAAAGTATATAAAAAAATTTGCGAAATAATAAAAAAACTCCGAAAACAATAAAAAATTAGTTACGTCACAAAAAAATTGACAAGTTAAAATAAATCCTATGAAAAGTTGTCTTGTGAAAAGTTTAGCTTATTTAAATATCCTCTTAAAGTATTACGTGATGGTACGGAACCCTTAGTGTTCGAGTATGACTCGCACTTGCCGGTCTTTTTACATTTTTTCTCACAGAAGTTTCGACTGGGAGAACCGATTTTGATTATTCTTTTTTTAATTGAAAGCAGGTCAGTTTTTTTTAGTTAAAATTTTAGTTTTAGAAAGAATATATAAGGAAGTTTCAAGTACGCTTGGTATACTACTCTTTCGATATCCTATATAATAATTAATATAATTCCAACAGGTAGATTCTGTTAATCTTAATATAAGGATAGCTACACAATGCGCTCAAAAGTAGTAATAGGGTAAGTGCATATTAAAATAGCGATTATGTGTTTATTTATTATTAACTAATTATTGTATGTATGTATAATTATGTATAAGCCAAAGGAAACTTTTACAGAAATTATTATTCCGATTGTTACAATTGGTTCCTTATTATCTATCAACTGTTATGTGAGAAATAGTAGTATTTCTAATATAATTATTTTTTATATGTTTGAAATAAAAAAAGGTAACTTATAGTTTTGATTAACAATTTTTTTCCCTAAAATTTCTTTAGAAATGTTAAAAGTCAACTGATGACCGAGTTATTACTTTTCTATACCTATTATGATCCTTATATTATCTTATATAATGTACAAAATAAATAAAGAAAGAGAAAGCGGTTAAAATATTTAACATATATAGATAACAACAAAAAAGTTCAAAAGAATGAAATATATTTATAATTATTAGTTTTATTCGAAAATTTTATTTCTTATTTACGGCTCACAGATGCGTTGCCTTCCTTTAAATAGGTTTACAGGCCACTGGGAGCTCTTATAAATCGAAAGAAACGCGACAACAATATTATCACTTGATGTGATGCCATTGCAGCTAATTCACACCAATCTTATGTGAAAAAGAGGTACTGACACGGCTGCAGAACAAAAGGACTGCAAGCATGGGGCTATCTCTAATATTGTGTATTGTTATTGAATATTGCATGTATTGAGAACTTGTTTAATTTTCTATTTTCAGAACAGTGCTGCTGTTATGTATTTCAGCAACACTATGTCTTTAATAGAAGTAATGAATATCTGTAGTGAATATCTGTAGATATATATAAATAGTATTCTGCTCTTCTGGGCACCACTTTCCTTCACCGCGTCTAGTCATATGTCCTACCCAGCCACTTGACCTCGACCACCCTGCGAATGCGAAGTCGGATCTCGGAATCACGAACTCGGTCTTGGAGTTTGATAAATGTAATTTCTTACCTTACTGTTATCATTACATACTAAGATCTACAAATTTGAGCGGTATGATAAGCTTAATACACAGTTTAATAGATTAACAAATTTCATACAATACTGTTAAATCGGTAGCATAACTTATTCATGTTGGAAACGGTAAAGTTCCCCAATCTGCCTCAAGTTACGCTCGATTTGACCTCGTCAAGTTCCATTCCAAGAATCCATTAATATTATATTCCAATTAAAAGTCAAATATCCTTTTATATTTTGAACGAAACCTTATACGAATATTCAATTCATATTAGATTACATAACTGATTCGTGAAATGGTATAAATAAATACTGCTTCTCTAAAGCCACCTCAACAAACCAAGATCATAGTACCAATATATGAGTTTTTAATAACTACATTTTTTACAATTCTATCACTTTTAACATTTTGAACTCTTCGTTCCTGTTTCATTTTATAGGTCATCTATTTTTTTTCTTTACCTATATATATATTTTCCCATTTGTATCAATAATAATAAAGCTAGTCCACAGCTAGGAATAAAACAAAGCTGTCCTTTAAGGACAAAAATGTACAATCACTTTGGGCTATCTATTCTGTTTGGCTCAGGTATCATCGTTCCTATCGATATGACCAGCTTTTACCGGTTACAGGGGATTTTGACTCGTTTTTATTTAACGAAGTCATGATGGTGTCGTTCGAATTTTAAAAAATTCTGAATACGTTTTCATTGTTTATTATAATGTTGGATTTAGAGAATTATGGTTTATCTTTATTTATATGAAAGTGAAAGGTCACCTAACACAAAATCTCGAAAACCTCGGGAAGGTGAAATTTGGCAAGGAGTGCATAGTAGTAGACAATCGCTGAGATTGAATTTTTCTATAAGGCCAGTTTGTAGAGATTTTTTTCTCTCTCGCAATTTTACACGGACCAATTCGCGGGTAACAGCTAACATATAATATTTTTAATTTTCTAAAACCTCAAGAACTGGCAACGCTAAAATAAAAATGACAAGCAAATAATTAAAATTCGGCTCGTAATAATTTCGTGTATGAATCAATAATTATTTTAAATAACTGCGTCTTTTAAGGCACTTATAATCCATTTTACGTAGAAAAAATATTCGTACCAAATATATCAATGTTGCTATTGTTGTATGTTATATGTGATTTCTTCACCGTTTGAAAATAATTTAAAATATTACAATACAGCACGCCATTATTGATTAAAATTTAGGTACTGAATAAAAATTCCTTAATAGTTTTTTTCTGTAATATAATTTTTTTTTTATTTATTGCTACCATAATTGTTACAATAAACAGAGCAAATATGGGAAGAAATAGAAAGTTAACAATAAAGTAACAACTAAAGCAAAAGGACGCAAGCTCAGCTTAGTGCTGCTTCCAGGTATTCAGTTGCTCGTTATCCTGTAGCTAATTCGATCGTTTTGATATAAAATTGGTGTTGTTCACACAATTTACGTCATTAATAATCTTGGATTTTTTTTTTCTGTTGAATAGAGGATCCTCATAAAGGTGAGAAAGTGTTGTTATTAAAATACTCATAAAATCAAATCAAATGATAAACTACACTTTAGAATAATTACTAATGAATTTTTTTCTTTAATTAAAAAATTTTCGAATTATTCCAGTCGTTTATAGTTTTTAAATTTCACAATCAATCGTCTATTCTATTAATTTTTTCGTAAATAAATTCGTAGCTCTGTATCAGGTGTCACAAAACAGAGGGCTTTGTATTAAATAGCTTTCTTATTCGTATTCTGTCAGAGATTTAAATATTCTAAATGTATTCTGTTTGCATGGAACGATCATAACAATTCACTCCTTAAATTTATAACTGCCAAAAATCTAAATTATATCTTTTTATACGGTGTTTTTTATAATAAAAGAAAATAAATTTCTTTTTATGTAATATCTTTCGTGTTTTATTACAAATTATAGTTAGACTTAAAACATTTACTATGTGTTTTTAACATACAGAATGCTAGAGTAGTTGAATAGTTCAAAATTCATAAGAACCTTTTGTAGTCTTTAAGTACCATAAAATGGGAAAAGTAGTAAATATAGTGGAGGATAACAATTTAATGTATTGTATAAAAACGTTTTACATAAGATCCCGAAATGATATCCCCATGTTCGCAGGTATCCAGATGCTGTGGATCCTGGTGCCCATCGTGATCTCGTACCTGCGCGAGACTGTATGTTAATCTTTGTTTTACGAGTGTGCGGTGGCTTATTATTTAACACTTAATCATTTATCGCTAAAGGTTCATATAGAACAGGTTTTACGACGCGATCGTCGTTACCATTTATTTAGGTAAGATTTTTTACGATTATTCTCGAGGCAATGGACAGATTTTCGTCGGAATCGGGTCATAGTGTTACGTATATTTTATAAATAGTTTTGCCCGCGACTTTTTCTACGTAAATTTAGGTGAAAAAATACTGAGGTTCATTTTTAGCGTCACGATAGACGAGCCTCACTCGATGTATGGGTTATCTAACTGAAGAGTTTTTTTAAATCAGACTAGTAGTTCCTGAAATTAGCGCGTTCTAAAGCAAACAAACAAACAGACTCTTCAGCTTTATATATTAATAAAGTATGGATACGTCTATTGTTTATGGTTGACTAGTGTTTTCGGACCTTATATTTGTCTATTGCTTTTAAACGCATAAAGTTATTTATAGTTATGTAAGTATGCAAACAATTTTTTCATAAATGTTTATTTTTAAAACTAGTAAGTGCTACGTATTTCATTTACTTTCTAATAAAAAACTTGTAAAACTTTTTGACAAGTTAACGTAAAAGTACTACAATACAATGTAAATGTAACAATATATAATATCCATGTAAATAAATACCTAGACAGATTTAATCCGTATCTAGAACTCAAACGGCGTCAGTAAGGGACAAGCGACGTTATTTCCATAATTCCTTGTTGGAATCTCATCGAAACAAAGACATTAAACACGAAAGTCAGGACCGAAAACAATATTCTGGTCGAGCCTGGTCCAGATTGGCTCAAGACCGTAAGGAGTGGCACGGGCGGGGAGAGGCCTTTGGCCAGCAGTGGGAGAAAAAGGACTGTGGATGACCCAAATGGAGTAACGTGGGTTTTTTATAATTCGAATTCTAAAATGATATGGATTACATATCCTATTTACTGAGAAGTATAAATACAACACTTGCTTTTAACTCTGTTTATTTTTTGACTGAGCCTATTCTTTATACATGATTAGACATCATACCAGAAATAAAGGACATTCCATCCTCACCTTCGTATCTAAACTTCGAACTAAAGAGGTGGCTAATAGAAAATAAGTACTATACTGTTGAGGACTTCCTGAAAAATAAATTTTATTAGAATCGGATGATACTAAGATTAGGTATTTTAGTTATCGTACTTTATTTTATTTTTAATTTAGAAATTAATATTATTATATAAAATGTAAATTATTGATATTATTAATTAATATTTGCATGCCTATAAATTGGCAAAACGTTGAAACAAAACCTACATATGTATTATCTAATGTCCCATATTTTTATGTAAATAAATACTTATTTTTTTTTTCTTTTTATGCTCAGGGTTGGACGTTAGATGGCGATTACGGGCTTAAGTCAAGTAATTGCCACTGTCAATTTAATGTCATAGAATGTATATGTCGTTTATCAGGTCCAGAATGTAATAAGTACTGCTATTGATTAAGTGATAAAAAATTACGAACGATCCGGCAAGTATTCAATTTAACTGCTTCTTGAAATTTATTTAAATTAAGAATATCCAGACTGGTATGTAAGGTTTTGGGTTACTCCAGATGTTGAAACTACTATAGTTCTGGTTTTAACTACGTCAACTTTCCATTGAGTTTTAAGTTCATTGCTAAATCTGTATATTTACGGGGAAACCATTTGCGGAAATCGTGGACCAGAACATTATTTTTACAAACAAATCGTTCTACTCGAAGTTTTGGAGTTTGGTAAGCACTGCATCCCCAAGTTCAAATAGTTTGGCAGAATAAAACCTCAAACAAGTGGGTACGGTGTGATGGCATCTTTTGAACTCTTCCACGTTCCGTTCAGTACTTTCGGCACAGTTTCGTAAAAGTTTTAACACGTTTAAAACTTGGACTGTGGAGAGGCACGTCTTTAAGTAAAAAGTTCTTTAAAAAACTTCCTTAAGCAGTGATATCGCCGAAAGGTTTCCCAAATAACCCATCTGGCTAATTTTCCCAAGTTATGAAAACTGAAGCACTTTACACTTTTACGCATTAATTTTTTTTGCAAACTTTCGGTACTGTCCATATTTTGGTCATTTTGGTCTGCAGCCGAATTGGTCGGCGCCTCCGGGTACCAGTACCTCTTTCTCACATAAGATCGGCGTGAAGTGGCGGCAATAGTGTTACGTCAAGTGGTGGTATTGTTGTCGCGTTTCGTTCTGTTTGTAAGGCTTCCCGGTGGCCTAATCTCGTCATTAAAGGGCCTAAGGCCTGCTAACTTGCTAACTTCTGGAGGGGTAGATGTCCATGTTTGCCGGTAGTAACTTATGTGAATCGCCTGTTCGTTTGCTCATTGTGACATAAAAAAAAAACAATATATAAACATAGAAAATTCATATTGTGTTGCATATAAATTGGAAACGTATGGAACTCGTTTATTGTAAGAACTTTTTTAAAAGAGTTGCTAACAAGTTTCTTGCTGATCCTTTCCGTGACTCGATTTTTACGAATCAGTGGTATCTTTTAAAATATTTGACGATTCAAAAGAACTTTAAAAGTTTACTTGAATAAAACGTCTTTTGATTTGATTTATCATCGAATAAAAACGTCACTATAACTGAACCTTGCATTGATTTTCTGTCACCTACTGGAAGTACGTTACGTTACGTTAGTTTTTGTTTTAGTTATCTTATAATCAATATGTTTTTACCTTATATTTTACTTGTATTTCTGAATGGAGCGGGATGTTTGGCGAATAAATACTTTCTTATTCTCTTACAAGTACAATCTTTCTATTAAAAAAAGAATCATCGAAATCGGTTATCTTGATATTGAGATATTCGACAATTTGTCATGCACATACTTAATCAAAATTTAGAATTTCATTGTTTTCTAATCGATACCTTTGTCAGGCCTGGACCAAATTAATATGGGACCATTCAGGAAGCACCAGCTTTCAAATGAAACAAGAATCATCAAGATCAGTGCACCCACTCAAAAGTACTGCGGCAAACATAAAAAAAAAAAAACAAAAAAACATACGGGTCGAATTGACAACATCTTCCTTTTTTTGAAGTCGGTTAAAAAGAATGGTTGACTTTAGTTTGCCTAGCATTTCCTTTTCCCCTCTAATTCATCCCATACTTGTACTAGTAGCAGGCTCTCGTAAATAGTCGGTTAATGGTTTCAGTCCAAAATATCTGCAGATGAGCTATTGCCCTCAAAAATTCCAATTGGTTTTGAGATAAGAAAAAAATTTCGTTAGTTATAAACTTTGCCAATTTTATAACTAATGAAAAATATACTAAGCTCTCATACGAACGAGAGTTAAAAAAGCGTTGCGTTAAATCTCGGGGTGGGCAATTTTTAGCGTCGTCGATATAAAAATATAGCGTATATGTATATACATAACGTTGAAAATAGAACACTACTGGATAGAAACGCGTCGCGTTATAAAGCGCTGTTGCGCGAACTTGGGAGTTCATGTGTCTATTGGAACGCTATTTTAACGCGCGGCAGAAAAACTCTCGTGCAAATGAAAGCTTACAGACTGGATATGGAGGTTTAGTTTATTACCTCAAAGGAGGTATTGTTCCAGCCAACCATTTGGACTTGTGTCAAATTGAAAGACAATAGAACGCCTTGTATTCCGTTTGTACGCTGTCGTGACGATTTATAGATTCAATAACATTGCAAGATATATATCTTGTTCTCAAACATTCTTAGTTAAACGATGCGTAAACCTCTCAAGAGTAGGTCCATACACTATTGTGAACTTTACAAAAGAAAACGTCTTCAATTTACTATGAGAGCTAGTAATACTTTAATGTAATAAATGGTTGCTAGCTGACTTCAGATGTCTCAGCCATTTTCTAATTTAAGCGGTGATTAGACAAAGGAACGATAGGTTGGCAGAGTTGTTTTTTTTATTCTCCGTAGAGAAGTGTTTAAAATTGTAAGAAGTGGAATAGTGTTGAAAGTGTTAAAACCGAATTTATAGCATAAAACGGCTAAATTATTTTACTTTATTTTAAACGTTTAACCGTTTGACTAAAAGTTTTCCAAGTGTTTTGCAAACAGAGAATAACTTGTCTACAGTATTAACTCATTCATCAGAAGCCTTAGCACGAATATTACGAACCGTTTGAGTCATAGAGTCAACTGTATTTAGGATAAAAATGTTCGTGCTAGGGCCACAAGTGGCAAGTCTTTATCGTATCGCACATTTAATCAATGCTCATGCAACCCGCGTTGAAACCAACAAGGGTCCGCTGTGGGGTCGATATGAATATTTTCAAAGTGGAATTTTTGACTCGAACGGTTCGTAATGTTCGTGCTAGGGCCTCAGGACTGTGAAATAATACCGATTCTTTTTCATACTCCGACAGATTTATTCGTAGTGGGGAAAGTAACCTAACATCTATCTTAAAAAAATATCGCTACGACAAATTGTAAACGAGTCCGCGCATAGATGTCGTCTTGGCAATTTAATTTCTCCGCCGCGTCTTTATGCAAATAAGAAAATAGGTACTTCTAAACGCCACTGCCTTGAATCTTTTAAACCTTTCCGACTTACGCAAAATAAATATTTATTTAGACCTCTCATATTTTAATTAAAGGCGACTGTACCTATTTAATTAATGTTTTTCGGCGCGGCATTTTAAGTGCTTTTCGTATAAATGCAAAGTGAAAATGTGAACTTTGGATTTTTAAATTTTATTAATTTTTTTTAATAAGGAACAACTTAAAACTCTCTGAGAATGTTAAAATAGAGTTTCGTCGTTACCTATTTTAGGTATGCCATTTTTCAGTAAACGTAATGGTGTGGAAGCCCGCGTTGAAAGAAGAAGGTCCAAGTTTCATTACAGCTTAGATTAAATTGGACTGGTTATCCTTAACACAGGTAAATTTTTAACCTAGGAGGAAGCCTCGGGTTCGCGATATCGCTGAAAAGATTTAGGAATCTTGACTGCAATGGTATGGTCATGTGAAAAGGAAACCATCAGACTACGTGGTGACCTCTTTCTTGCATTAGATCGGCGTGAAGTGGCGGCAATACTATCACATCAATTTATGGTATCGTTGTCGTGTTTCATTCGGTTTGTGAAACTTCCCGGTGGAATAAATTGGTCACGAAAGGCCAGCAACGCATCTGCTAGCCTCCTAGTCGTGCAGATGTCCATGGAGCTGCTCGTTTGCTCCGTATAACATAAAAAAAAAACGTGGAGAGTCTGGCACTACAGATTTCTCTCCCTGGTCGAAGATCGAGAGGGCGCCAACAGGCCAGACAAATATGTTTTAATTTAATTGATAATTTTCTAGTGATGACATATTCGGCCTAAAGCTACGG
>JANCMC010009337.1:0-12621 GCA_024363005.1 Charaxes varanes | reverse complement strand
GCAACATTTTTTTCCAGGTTTTCCTGTCCGATGTTCTCTTCATTTAGGCCATATCCTGCCATATCTTCCTTGGCTTGGTTCCACCAAGAAGTTCGTGATCGTCCTCGTCTTCTTCTTCCTTCAGGGCACCAGTGCATTTTCATTTTGGGCATTTTATTGTTTATCCATCCTAATGAGGTGTCCAAACCACTCCAATCGCTTTTTTGTGATTTTCTCGATAATGGTATTCTGGGTTCCCATTATCTCTCGTACTACCGAATTGTGGATCCTTTCCCTTCTAGAAATTCCAGCTGCCCTTCTCCAGAAATCCATTTCTGCAACTAGAAGTTTATCTCGGCTTCTCTTTCCCAATTTCCACGTTTCACACCCATATAGCATAATAGCAGTTATAATAGAATGGAAAATCATTGTTTTTGTACTTTTTAGGATCGTTTTACTCCACAGTACCGAGTTGAGCATGGCAATAGCTTTCCTTCCTTCTCCAGTTCTTCGGTTTATATCCTCTTCAGATGTTCCATCTTTTTGCAGAATAGATCCTAAATATTTAAAATTTCGTACATTTTTGATCTCTAGGTCATTTACCTCCAACGGTCCACCCTCCTCCGTATCCAAATATTTTGTCTTTTTAAAGTTTATCTTCATCCCCCACCTACTATATTCTTCTATTAACTTCGAACACATATATTCTGCCTCTTCTTTTAATTTTAAACCAATTTTAAACTTAAAGTTGAAAAATGGGAGGTTAAACCAGAGACAAAAGCACCGTGAACTGGAACAAAATGGAGGGGAGAGAGAAAAGCTGGTGTCATATATCCGACCTCTAACCTCTTTTGTGTTCCGGAAGGCACATAAAACAGTGGGTCGCGATCAACGTCACTAAATATTATTTCCATTTTTTTCCGGCAAAGGTATCCAAGTCGTCTTTCCCAGCTCTGCCTCGGCCTACCTGGTCATCGGCGGTCACTGGTGGGAGCCCATACTGTCGCGACATTAGCCCACCTTTGCGGGTCCATCCTTCAAATGGGTCAGGGAAGGAAGGTACGGTTGAAGAAGGTAGAGGCCTTTGCCCAGCAGTAGGACAGTATAGGCTACTAAAAAAGTGACATTGAAGGAATAGCGGGGATTCCGGGAGACAGAGACTGTTTTCTTAAGTCCACTAAGAGCTACATCCTCTAGAATTTAAGCGAACCCTGGTACTTGACTGGGATAGCGCTTTGATATTTATGTGTACACGTTAGTCCAATAGTCGCTTAACTCAATGTCTATACATTTAGGAGAATGACGGTGTTTAGGCAAAAGGCTGGTGGGCCACAATAAAAGGTTTTAGGGAACTGAACCAAATTAATGCCGCCTATTCCTTATGTGAGTTAAGGAATGTATCCCTTTTACAGGCACGGCGATTATTTTCCACAAAGGGTGCAGACTGTTTATCAATAAATTGATTTCTTTGGAGGTCGATTTAAAAAGAATTTCAAGAATATAGAGTTTTCTTTTTTTATGACACAGGGCTAAGGTAGACAACTTAATGCCTACCATGTAAAACTTAATTCATTATTATTATTAAGCCTCTAATAGCTGGGTTTCGATTTGTTTCATATAAACCTTAAACTTTACCATACTGATGTTATAAACCCAATTTTAACAAAAGATTAAGATATTATAATATAGATATAGGTTTTTAACAAAATGCCTTTCCACGTAATAGAAATACCGCAGTAAATTTGCAATAAAAACATTGCAGCACAATAGCGTGGCGCTTAGTGGAATGTACGTGGATTGTAACTCGTTATCTCATTCTGTATCGAAACGAGCTGCCTTTTAAGAATTCCGCGTTAACTAGGCAACAATCAGACCGGAAACCGTCGCGGTTGTAAAAACCAAACTGATATTTAAAAAAAAGCGAATCTTGCCCCTAAAAACACTTATGAGAACATCACTAACATTCGTTTTTTAAAGAGCACTTCACTTATTACGAAATTTAATTAAGGAAATATGGAAAAGTTTTCCGTTAACCCATACCGAAACGATTCTAAGGAACTTCGACAAATTAAGTAAATATTTATTACTAAACTTTTATTAGCGTCATACAAAATATGAAAAACTATGTAAAGATTGCATCATTTATTCAACGTTTGTAGTGTAAGTAAAATATAATTATACATTCATTTATAGATCCAACCAGGGCCGCGACAACGTACATTTTAAGATGGAGCGTGATCCTATTATGGCGCCAACCTTTATTGCCCTGTTTATATTTTTTTATATAAAATGTATTAAAGAATCGTATACTTACAGCGGCTCCCTGGGACTCGGCAGGAGCAGCTCCGGTCGCCCTATGCCTATGGTCGGGCCGTACCTGGACCAAACTGTGAATATACCTCATACACACAACCAGTCCATAAAATCTCGAAATCTATTAGAACCAGGTGGAGAAATTTGGTTTCAGATAATTTATGTAATATACAGGCTCGTTGGGAAAGGACAGATATGTCAAAACTCAATTACGAAAGTACACGAATATGTCACATGCTGGTATAAAACTATCTGCACTAAGCCGGTTTTATTGATTTGCGAAATGAATGTCTGAATGTTTATTCAAATATATTTAGACTGACTCACAAATGAATCATAAGCGCCAAACGATTTAATGTCAGAAATTAAACAAATGTCGTTATTCGAATGCAACATTTATGTAGATACTAGTAGAATGTCAACGCCACAACTGCTGATAAATTGACAATAAATGAAGGCTCTATTGATGCAAAGTCCTAGTTCCTGGATACAATAAGCAAAATAAATACATGAATTGCTTTTGAACAGACCAAGTCAGTACGACCCGAGTAAGTAAGCAACTCACAAATCCGCTCATTAAAAACCGAACAAGTCCTAGTAGACTCGCACACTAAGGGTTCCGTACCATCACGTAATACGTAATACTTTCCCAGTTGATTTTAAGGTTTATACTTGTCATAAGATTTATTTTGGGGGGGTGACCATAATTTGTTTTAAGTTTTCGGAATTTTTCCTATAAAGAGACAGATCTTGTTGCCGAATTTCATGATTCCAGGTCAACAGATAGTACCTATAGGTTTCGGTTCCCTTTTTAAATGCATCGAAAATGTGACATAAACGGGCATATCTTTTGATTGCGTACACTTAGAGGGTTGAGTGTTTCACAGCTTCAAGGGACCGCAGTATTAAGTATATGGTATTAATTTCAACTTTATAGTTGTACGCGTACGTGAGGAAAAGGGTCTTGACATGCAAATTGACTGACAGACAACGAAGTGTTCCTATAAGAGTTATTTTTCCGTTGCAAGTACGGAACCCTAAAAAACGTTTATTCATCGGCAAGGTTATTACTGCGTTACGCGTTTACCTTTCACGATATTACGCTGCTTACCAAAACGACACGGCAATGTGTTATTACTCTTGAGATTTGATACTGGCGTTGTAACACGTGCTAAGCGCGTTGCATTGCGCCAGACGCCGCGGGTTGTTTGTCCATTTTTCATCTGGACAAGCGTTGACGCAACTGACCGGCATTTGTAAGGCCACTTTATATTATCTTTTTTTTTGTAACCACGGAATAAAAACAAACGAGGAAAGCCGGACTTGTTGTAAGGTCGTACGAGTTTGTCATAAGCACTTACGACAGTATATCGACCGCTCGTAGCTAAATCTTTATCTATGTTTAAATATAATTTAGGTAACAAGGTATTGTGTTATCTCCGAGAAATTAACAACAATTAACTTTCATCGCATCAGTAGCGGCGACGTCGCTGTTATACCATCGCGGCATCCTTCGATTTTATCTCATAATTGTAGTGCCAATTAAATCAAGCACGATATTCGACATTCAAGTTCCAAGTCAACCCCCAGTTTCTACTTCACGCCATAATAGTTTACATAATATTTTCAAACCTTAGCTCGATTTGTTTTGGTCTTGTTTTAGTCATTAAATTTAATGCTTAAATTTAATGAGGGTTCACCATTAAAACCGTTTACACATACATACGTTTCGTTATATGTACTTAGGTTTGTTTGTCTAGAAAACTTTGTTTTTTATTCATATAAGGCTTAAGTAAACTAATAATTTAATAGTCATAAATATTGAAGCCACCTTTTTCTTGTTACAGATTTACAGCTAGCGGCGGAACTCGGAAAAACACTATTAGAAAGAAACAAAGAATTGGAGACTGCATTGCGTCAACACCAGAATATCATAGAAGATCAAACACAAGAAATCGAAGTGAGTTTTAGGCTGTATTTTGAATTTGTCAACTAAGCCTACATTTGCTTTTAAAGTAAATGTAGGTTATTATGAAAAAAATATCTTAAATTACAATGAATGTAACTCAGCAATAAAAGATTTTTTTATATTCAAAATTGGTACATTTTCTGATATCACATTTAAATACATTTGGTTATGATCACCAAATGAATCTAAAATAACTTAACTTTATTAATAATATGTAATAGCAATATGATAGTAGCTATAGATATATTTTTTTATATATTACAAAGGACAAACAAGTAGGCGGATCATCACCTAAGTGACTATCGACGTCTATGGACATCCGCACCGCCAGAAGATTCGCAGATGCGCTGCCGGCCTTTAAAGAGCCACCACCACAAGAGCCTTTAGGCCATCGAGAACTCTCTCGCAAACCGAACGAAACGCAAAAAAAAAATTCATCACTTGACGAGACAGTATTGCCACCACTTCACGCCGATTTTATGTGAGAAAGAGGTACTAGTACCCGGACGCGCCCAATTCGGCTGCAGGCCAAAAGAAATGCAAGCGTGGCGTTACCTCCAATTATGCTCTTTTTTAACAACTTTTAAAATATGTTTCAGTATTTAACAAAGCAAACAGTAGCATTACGCGAAGTCAACGACTCCAGGCTGAGAATCTATGAGCAGCTGGAAGTGAGCATTCAAGACTTGGAGCGCGCAAATCACCGTCTAGCAGTCGACCATGCCGCTGACAAGAAACACATTAAGAAGTGAGTTCATTACCGTAACCGATTGTAACAGTCATCATTGCCGATCAACTACTTTAATGGCCATTTCTTCTTTACTATAATAATAGTCTTATATATTGTTCCATTAAGATATTGTGACATTCAATCAACTTTTACATATTATTCATCATGACGAACATTTTCTTGTAGTAACTTTTTTAATCACATGCCTTTTAAATACATTGTTTTTAAAAGCTAATATTAATGATGTTATGATCAATATAAAAACGTATTTTACTACAGTCCCTACTAG
Organism: Charaxes varanes; assembly: GCA_024363005.1. Lineage (NCBI taxonomy): Eukaryota > Metazoa > Arthropoda > Insecta > Lepidoptera > Nymphalidae > Charaxes > Charaxes varanes. The sequence goes on along the minus strand of JANCMC010009337.1, from coordinate 7,341 downwards.
ATAAGATTTTGTGATTCTACATACTTATTATATATTCGTAGACCATAATTTTTGATAAAGAATTAACTTATCCAATGTCAACTTACAATAATAATAATAAAATGATACTTATTCCAGTTTATACATTAACATCGATTCGTTGGAGAGTAAGTGCGATGAATTCCAAAAGACTGTGGATGATTTGAATGCGCAATTAGAAATTGCCAAGCGTCGAGCGGATCGAAAACCAGAAAAAGAAAAACCCAAAGAAAATGAAGCTAAGACCGCGGAGTCATTAATATCTAACACCAAAAATGTTAACAATACCCCGCCAAAGTCAATAGCACCTCTCCCAGAACTGACTAAGGAGGACGAGGACCTGCTCAGATTAAGCGATGAGTTAAGAGAGACCAAGGTAGCCTTCACTCAAGAACAAAGAAGGGTAACAGAACTCGAAGAACAGCTGTCGTCAATAATACAAGAAAACAATAGGCTGCTTGAACAGATAAGAGAATTGCACCACAAAGAGGGAGAATCCAAATCCATGCACGAAGAATTCTGTATCCTTGAAGAAGTCAGGTAACTTTCTCTCCATTTTAAGTGTCAATGAATATTCCTTTTGAATTTCAGTTTATACACATGATGTTAAGATCAATGCCCTCATTAGGCCATTGAATACGTCGAGGTGCATAGAAGAGTCAATGGCGAATATAGAATTAATTAATGTTGTGATAACCTGACAGCATATTCGAATTATTTTTTTTTTATTAGGTATAATTGAAGCGATGAAATAGTTGAATATGTTAAAAACTTCAAATTTTTTGTTTAATGATTTGGTCTTTCTAAATATGTATAAATAAAGGCTTTTGGCCTTTGGCTTTTATTTGGCGTGAAGTCTTTTTAATTTATAAGATAACAATTAGTAAAACATAAAACCAACACTGTCAGTAGTAATATTATGAAAAGTATGAGTTTTATCTCGTAGTATTCGGACCAGTGCATCCCGGCTGCCGCTGCCCGCAGATGTGCCGCTGAGCCATGACGCAGCACGTACTCTGTCCACCAGACGGCTCTCTCCACAGGCGAACCCGGGAGGTCGCGCATTAGCTCGCGCAGTTTGATAGTATTCTCTTTGTACCTGAAAACAGTATTAATTACAAAACTAAGTGACTTAGACTAAAATTTATTTGATTATCTTACGAATCAGATTATTCAAAAAACCCTCATCTTCCTAGCGTTATCCCGGTCTGGTACCATATTCTACTAAGATTGCAGACACTGTGGCTGTGGGGCGAGTTAAGTTGACGGACAGTCATCTGACGTCATCCTCGGAATCCCCATAATCTCTACATATTCACGACTAATATCACTCGGTGACATTAATCGGGATCCACTGTTTTACGTGCCTCTCGAAACACGTAAGAGGTGGAATATTTGAATACCAGTGTTAGAATTGCTCAAACAGGCTTAAATGCCGCCCACTGTTTAAGCTACACTCTCCTCAATTCCACCGCATTCACAATGTCCACGTAGGTATAAAATTCAGCGTATCCTAGAAGTCCTACTCTTAATTCAAGTTCGAAAAACTTCTTCAGAGTAGTCGAGACGATAGTCCAGCGGGGAATTCACACTGATTTCAGAAGTATTGGGGTGCATACACTTCAAGGGCTCATTTTTATTTGCGACTATACATTGAGATGTAAGCTATCCTATATTTCAAGTCGGACAAAAAAAATAGAAAATTAGTTACCTGTCTCTTAATTGTGGCATATCATAATGATTGTCGGGCCTCTGCATCCAGTACTCATTGCAGGTTCTTGTGAGGTCCGGTGCTGCATTGCCTTTGTCCCTTCCCGAATATGTTTTTGGAATGCCTGAGGATGACACTGATTTTTTAATAATATATTAAGCATAAGAAGAAGTCGTAGCTTAATCAGTGGTTGGCATTTGAGTCGATTTTAGTAGAAGTTGATTTTACCCCTCTCAGTGGTGTGGGGAGAGGTGATCAATTCTAGCATTGGTTAACAAATACCCGACCTCCTCCGGGTATCGGAAGGCACGTAACGTAGGTGAGTCTGGATTAACGTCACTGAGTTATAGAAATTGTAGGAATTCCGGGGATGACGACATACGACTGTCAGTCATCTTAACTCGCCACACAGCAATTTAAACGGACCCTGGTACTCAACCGGAGAAACGCTAGGAAGAAGCTATCAAGCATCTTTGCCAACAAACATTTGAAATAAACGACTCTGAGTGTGCAGAAATGGATTTTATGTCTCGTTAGTGTAAGGTTCAGTTCAGTTCATTGTTAAGTGATTGGAATTGAATCTACTGTCTAATTCTGTAAGTTCACCACGCCTTCCGCTTTAGGATAGCAAGTTCAATTGCCGCTCCAAGTTTGGGAATGAACATAATTATTTAGGTAAATATTTTGCAGTCATTAAGTTACCCTAGATCATAGATAGGTGTGTCTAAATATTCTAAGAAGGTTTTAATCCTGGAGATCTGTTTGAGAGACCGTTTATTAAGTGACATATTGTTAAGTTCACACTAGAAACGATACACGAGTGTATGATATGTGTCTGACATGTGTACTTCTTATAGGGGTTCGCGGTGTTCGCGCGCGTTCACGCCAGTTCCCCGATCAGAGTCGGTATTTTGTCCCGCGACAAAGGGTTCGCGCCACTTTCACGCGGTGTTCACGCGTACACACCCACATTCACGGTCCCGTGAAATTTATCGCGACTGGGTTCAAAATAATAATATATATTAATATAATTTTGATAACTGCATCTTTATAAAATGTCTGAAATGTAATTTTTATAATTAATAAAGACAATTCTAATCATATACTAAGGCAATTCAAAAGTTCAGCATCTTCCACGTCTATTTCGCGGCGAGTTCCACGAACGACTGTCAGCTTCCCGTCAGAGTGGAGGGCATGTCCTGTGCCGTGAATTCGCGGCGTGATTTCACGGCAATAATGTGGAACCGCTATAATAAATGTCCACCTGTCATGAAGGCTGGCACTGTTAAATTTTCGCCCATTTTCACAAAGGTACTTTAACGATACATTTTTATCTCGGTCGGTGCTTTCATTTGAGCGCAGTCTTCGAATGGTATTTAACAATTTCTCTCTCCGCGAATCACAAAGCGATTTTTTCCTTTTTCATTTTAGTCTAGCTGACACTCTAGACTCACGGCTTCGCAAGCGTGAAGTCAGTGATTTTGCTAAAATTTAAGGGATTCTTTGCAGCACCCTTATTATTTAGCTGAAAGCAATGTATTCTATGTTATTCCTTGTAAAATTATATATACCGGTAAAAGTCCCATCTAAATACCTACTTCATATATTTAATCAAGCTCAAGTTTGTTATGGACGGTCTGGTTCGGGACTTCGCCAGTGCATTGAGCACACTCGAGTCAGCGCTGCAGAACGAACCCTACAGTACAGTACGCTAAATCAACGCTCATAATATCCAGTTGCTCCAACCAGACGCATTTAGTTAACAATTATTTTTTATTTCTCTTTTTTGTATGCTTTTCGTTGATGTTTCCGTGTGATTAAAGTTTCTAATTACAACTACCATGTATTTAAAACTTATTGTAAATTCGTTTTAAATATTAATATAAAATACAGATATTAAAAAAAAATTTAAGAACTTGATGGCCGCCGCTAGCGAAGCATGGACCCAGGCAAACGGTTGTTAGGGCTCCAGATTGAGAAACTTCCTCACAATATGTGCCGTCTCAAGCAATATGGTGTTTATTCAAGCTCTTCGCTAAAATATATATATTTACGATATAAAAAATAAATAAACGAAATTAAAAAACTTTTCTAATAAATTGTAATATGAAAAACAGTTTGTACGATATGTAAAATTGTTTTTTTTTTCACTATACTGTTGGCACGTGATAGAGCCCTACCTCACCCAGATTCCATGGCGACGTCGCCGGCTACGTAGCTATGGATAGCTGCGGTTGCCAATGGAGTAACTAGGAGTAGTCGTGGCAACGCTTCTAATTTGGTGACGTGTCCAAACCGTCGCCAAGTGAGTTACCTGGCCATATAAACTCCTAATCTTGTACAACATAAAAAAAATAAAATCCCTAAATTAAATATAATTATATTAAAATAAGGTATTTATTAAATTACTTCAAAAGTTGTTGTACGATTTTACTCAAAATAATTTTGACAATTCCCGTCTTTCTCCTTTTTCCGTGTTTCGGAAGTAAAACAGTGGGACCCGATTAATGTCACTTTGTGATGTTAATCGTAAGGTTGTAGAGATCGTGGGAGTTCCGAAGATGACGTCTGATGGCAATCGGTCATCTTAACTCGCCCCGCAGCTAAATCGTCTGCAATCTAAGCGGACCCTGGTATTTAACCTTGATAACGGTAGAAAGAAGAAGTTCAGGAGGTGTGAGGAGTGACATACAAACGTGCAGATAAATTATTTACATAATACATAAAGATATACTTTGTCAACAGGTACTGGACCATTCATACGAAGAGATCGACATGTGTATGACGAAACCGGTCAAACTAGATCTATCTCTCACAGAAAATTACACAAGTATGTGCTTTTTTTTTTGTTTTAATAACATTTGTATACGTTTGATTTTAAAGTGTCTCTAATAGACAGACATACAAGACAAGACATACTTTGTCAGGGATCCACGAAAATATTAGTGATTTCATGCAGATGAATAGACACTTTCATATACGAATTAGTTTAACAAAAGCACTGTGAGAGTGCCAGCACTAAATTGCAGTTATGCAACTTAATGCTGGCACTTTCCCACTCCCACTTTAACGTGTTAACGTTAAAGGGTATCACCAAACTGTGTCATTGTGTGACAACAGGGTTGGCGATTTTTAGGCGTCGTCGATACAAAAATATTGCGCAAACAACTTCGAACAGAAAAGAACGCAAATATATGACGAGAAGATTGTGTTTGATTCTATAAACCCTGTTTGAGATCCCCAGTATCCCCAACAGATATTATATAAACGTATACTCATTCGATATGCACCTTACACCAGCGTCGTTACTTTGACTAACAAGTATACTATAAAAAGAAGATTAGTATCGGCGCTGATAAAGAACTTAATATTTCTTAAGAAGGCTTTAATATTAACAGCTCTATAAGAAATCTTGATTGAATTAGTGAAGATCTTTTTAATGAAGATCCTTAAGAGGGATTTATTAGTTAATGACCTGGCGCCCACAACTTCGTCTGCGTTGTGAATGGACTTTTAATTTAAATATCAGATGTCAGTATAGTTAAGACAAAAATTAATTTTATAATATAGAAATATAATGACAGAAACGCGTGTTTGTAGTACTCTTTGCGGCGGTCGTGCGTCTATACTGCTGACTTGAAAAAAATAAATAGCCTAAAGCATGTTAAGACTCCCTTATATAGAAGGGTTCCGTATCTGATACGCTATAAGCGTATTTGTTAAATAACGTCAAAAGCTGTTGTCCGATTTTGTTCAGAATAACTTTCTTAATGAGTTTGTTGCGTGTTCTATCAACATGGAAAATTTCAAGTCTGTAGGTCTAATAGTTTAGAAATGCTAATGGGGCGACCACCTTACGGGCAAACAGACGGACGGACAGAGCGAAATTATAAGGGTTCCTTGTAGTATTAAGGTACCCTAAAAAGCTAGGGCCATAAATTGTAAGTCACAAACGTGTCTCTAGTGTTATTTTGTACATAACTGTTTTTAACCTGAAATGATCATGCCCAGCCCATTCCCACTTCAGCCTTGCAGACTTCTTCCCCACATCCGTAAAAGAAATTAAAGTAGTCCAGGATGGCAAAGTGAGGTTCGACAGGGGGGGGGGAGGCCTTTACCCAGCAGTGGGACATTATAGGCTAATCACAAAAAAAGAGTAGACAAATCTTATATCCTAATATCGACTAATATAAAATAAGGAAAATTTATAACAATTCCTTCGCCTAATGTATGATTATTGCTAGTGCTAGTATATAATTGATACTTACTGTTGTGTGCATGGAACGCTCATAGGTATACTTTGAGTCGGTAGTGCAACTATGCTGACTGCAGTACCTTCAATTTACATAAATTCATTTTTATATTGCCTGTTATTTTTGATACAATATATAAACTTTTTTGTTACGATGTTATCAACTGATATATAGTAAATAATATTACTATCTTAAGAGCGCTACCTCATGGAGACGCCATGGCGACGTCGAGCACTACGTATCCAAACAATTCATATTAAAGTTTAGAACAGGTAAGTCACTTGGCGACTGTATGGCGATGTCACCTAATTAGAAGCGTAGCCACGAATACTACTGAGTACTCCATTGGCAACCGCAGGTATTCATGGCCACGTAGCCGGCGACGTCGCCATGGCGTGTCGTTGATATGGGACTCTAATTTTAGGTGTTACAGCAATAAAGACACCGCACCGCAAAACTGTCTCAAACGAGTATGTCCATTACACCGATTTTCCCTCGTATTCATTCGCGGATTAAAGCAAAGTAGTTTAGCTTCTCATGCATGTCATGGATTTCGTTTCGGTACCAATACTTCTTGCTTACATAAGATCGGCGTTATGTCGGCAATGCTGTCACGTCAAGTGAAGGTGTTGCTGTCGCGTTTCGTTCGGTTTGTGAGACTTCCCGGTGGCCTAAACTCGTCATTAAGACTGGCAACGCATCTGCTTGCCTGGTCGTGCAGATGTCCATTGGCATCAGTAGGCACTTAACTGCCTGCTCGTTTGCCCCTTGTAACATATATAAAAAAAAACTTACGAAATCATGACATCATAGGACTAGCACCTTTCTAAGCTCGATTCTACACGTCCAAGGTGATTAACCCTATTTAAGCGAATACGTTCGCCCCTTTAACATTTTTAGCAGCTCGTAGACTGGCAGATAGGCGGTAGGAAAATACTAGGTGGTGGTGCACGAAAACAGCATAGAATTTGACCTACAAACTAAGGAAAATGGTATGCCGACGTCAAATTAGCATATATCCATAAATCTATTCGCGCCACGAAGCATAGGAGGCGCCGTAAATCAAAGTTAGTAACACCGCACTCTAGAAATCCCCTAACTAATCCGCGGCACGCGATCCGATATTTCACCTTTGTTCTTCAAAACTTGTTTTATACACGTGAAATGTATCGTCTGTTCTTTCAAAAATATACATAGAATAGTAATCTTCTCATAAGTCATATATCAAAAAGTACACTTTTTTACCGTCAACTAATAAGAAAATACTCTCGATTTAAGAGGCGAATTTCTTAGCATTCCATGGATTCACCGTACGGGTGCCGGGTCCATCGCGTTGCAGAGGAAGGAACCATAGCAGTG
>JANCMC010009334.1:0-10422 GCA_024363005.1 Charaxes varanes | reverse complement strand
TAATAAGTACTACTTCTAAAATGTTGTTTATTATACAAAAAAGACGGACGAAACGTTTGGTCAAACACTAAAAACTGGTACCCGACCTCCTCCGTGTTTCAGAAGGCTCGTAAAATAGTGGGACCAGATTAATGTCACTGAGTGACATTAGTCGCGAGGTTATAGAGATCGTGGGGGATCCGAGGATGACGTCAGATGGCATTCGGTCATGTTAATTCACTTTACAGCCATATCCTCTGCAATCTAAGCGGACCCTGGTACAAGATCTGGATAACGCTATAAGAAGAGTGATAGTCGATAGTAGCTGGTAAATATAAATATATACAAATGTAAAAAAAAATCTTTTATACTACAGGTAATCGTTACATATTAGAAAAATTAAAAATTAAAGAAATACTGAACAAATAACTAATATTGAAATAATCTATAACCAACAATAACAAAGAAAAAATAATATTGGCTTAAAAAAAATAGCTATTAAGAAATAATAAGCAGGCACTTTTAGTTTTATTTATATTTATATAATAAACGTAACTAGATTGTGTAAGATGAAAGAATATTAAAATACAGAGACACAGCGGGATAACAGTATTTGTTGTAGGTGGTGATAAAGCCGCCGTTCACACCACATTTAACTTGGCAAAGAGTGGCCGTTGTAGCCAAGTACTGTAGTGTTTATTAAATATACTATCCACAATATCGTGCATGGAGGAACTCTTATACAAAGAAACTCACTTTTCTGTTGATTAGTCCTATATACGTTACACTATGTATTAATTTCGACATGCCTTATACAGGGCTTTCTTTTATTTAAACAACACTATCTGTGCCTGCGACTATGTCTGCATGAAATTAAGTAAAAAAATAGATTCAATGTTAGCGTGATGATGTATAACCTATAGCCTTCCTCGATAAATGGGCTACCCAACACTTAAAGAATTTTTCGAATCGGACCAATAGTTTCTGAGATAAACACCTTTAAATAAGCAAACAAACTCTTCAACTTTATATATTAAGGATAGATATGAAATATAGTTGAACTTTATCTCATAAAAGACATTTTCCTGTAAAATGTTACCGCGACGAGACCACACTTCTCACACTATCAAAAATTATCGGATCTCTTTTAGAGCCACGCCTCTAACTCTACACGTCCTAACTCTAAGCTTCCTAACTTCACTGACTCTACATCTTTGTCAAAATCAATACCGTCAAAGTAAAAAAAATGGGGGGGGGGCAGTAATGCGCATTCATCAAGTTTCTACGGTTATAGGTTTTCAATAAATAAGATATTGCAGAGTAAAAAAACTAATGCAAATACATAAACTGGGATAGCTGAGATTAAAACATTGAAACATAAAAAGACTACTACGAGTATAGGTGCCATTATGTGCATTAAGGCACATAATTTAACAGCACGTGTGTGCACTATGTGCCTTTGTTCACAGCACATTTAACTTTCGCTAAGAGTCACGAGTCACGACGTCTCAGGCCAGACTTAGAGCTTGTTTGTCTGAACAAATAGCGCGACTTGTCTCTGTTCTGTACTCTAGTAGATTTTATTGAGATGGAGGTAAAATAAAACTACGATAGTTGCATTTCACATGTATTAATTTTTACTCTTAAACTTTGTGCATCAGCTTCCAACTTCGGTGTTTCCGAACCGATACGACTTAGGGACCTTTACAAAAAGAGCATACTCCTTCCTTGAAAGCCGGTAACGCAACTGCTAACCTTCTGGTAATTCTGTTGTTTATGGGCATCGGTATTCACTTATGTGAAACGTTTGCCCATGTTATATAAAAAAAGAGTCAGGAAATAAAGTACTACACGAATTTCCTAAATCACCCTATGTAAAGTGCGGAGACTCAAATATTTGAAGCTTAGATGATTTTTATTCCTATAAAGTTGTAGACTTGTGGGCCTAGCGCGAAAAGTTTAACCCTAAGCAAGTCTACAAGTCTTAGAAGACTTTACTTTAGTTAGAATGGAAACGTTCGTACTAGGCCCACAACGGACCCTTCTTAAGCGTTACCCGGGTAGCATTAGCATTGATTAAAAGCGTGACACGATTAAGACTTGCTTCCTGTGGCCCTAGCACGAACATTTTATCCTAAGTAAAGTCGACTCGTCGCAATACGTAGGATGAAAATGTTCGTGTTGGTCAATAAAACGATTGTGTGACCATTCCAACTATCGGTTGCCGATGTCAGTGGCACGAAGTCGATGTCAACATCCCACCTCTTTATTACTGGCGCCAGTATTGAGTTCCGATATTCCACTTCCGACTCCGGTCCGAGCTTATTCGGTGTCCAATATTTAACTTTTGCACTAATACTGAACAGCCATGCGAGAACCTATTGAGCTAGCGCTGTGTGTAATATAGAACGAGCTAAAACGTAACGCTGTACAAACATATATTCATAGGTTTTTAGGGGGTTGTAATAATTGTATTACATTTAAAAAAGAAACTAAATTTCTTAGCATAGCTACAAGCTAAGCACAGCACTAGCTTTCCGACGTGCCTAAACGTGCGTTTTGAAACTGATACATTATCAGAAGATAGGCTCTACAAAAGTTGTTGGTAAAGTCAACTTTGTCCCGATTTTCTCGTGATAATTTATGAGAGGATGCAGTAAAAAATGTATTAACTACGCAGATGAAATTAAAAATATCAGCTAGTAAGTAAAAATATCGAGCAGAGGGTGCTGAAACTATATTAGTACAGTAAATTGGAAATGTAATAAAGTTTATCAGTAAGTTAGCGCGGCGATGCGGGCAGCACTCGTTTGGGCGAAATTAATAACTTGGTGCAACGCTCGGCGTGCTGCTCGTATTGAAACCCACGCTGCCCTTTAGCAATTTGCCTCGTATAGCGCGAATTCATAAATATGGAAAAGACCATGAAATCGTATAATGTTTAACCATCAGTGACCACGAATATATATCATACATAATAAATATTATTTAACAACCGTGCGACGCATGGACTGAAATTGTTGAGACGTGTATACTTTAAGATCTGCTGTATTTTATGTAAAACTACAGAGAATAATGACCACAGATGATAATAATTTATGAGGCAGTATGTGGAAAAACAAAAGCTCGTGGGATTAGTGTAACCTTGATGTCTCTTCCATGATATCCTGGGGAACTCCTGAAACCGAGACTCGACACAAATCCTGCATCCCTCCATAACACATTTGCGTAATTTATTCCTATTTTTAGCGAACTTTCCCAGTTTAGTGTAATAAATGAAATGTATAAGTCGTGTTGGTTCCCCACGTATTATAGCGTTTTTTCCTCAAACGATACATGAGGCTTCATCTCAATGGCGCGTCTTATCTGCGCCATTTGAGGGTGTAACATTCACCAAATAAATGGTTTATAATCAAGTGACGTGACGTCATCAACAACCGTCGGTGCTGACGTGCAATTTCCCGGCCGTCAATTACGAAGACACGGCGGTTCGGATCCCGACGCGCCCCCGATAACAGCTAAAATTATTATATAACCTACAGGAACATTTATCTTACTTTGAAATGCTATCGTGCACTCAAAATTAATGGGAGGACTTCTCTGAGATAAAATTGAATAAAATGTAAAAAACTATTGCCGCTGTTGAATCAAATGCACTTAAAGACCCATAAATAGTGGACCAAGAGTGAACTATTTAACGATGTAGAAAACACTAAAATATGGATACTTGAACATGAAATATTGTCACTAAACCGTATTGATAAATTGTTAATGTCGCAAAATCGTCGTAACTCTTCCACACCCTGACCCTCAGCTCATAAAAGTATTTTATACCTTACATACGAAGTGTTTTATAGCTGGTTACAAAGCTAACTTATATTCTAAAGTCCTATCACAACATACTGAAATATCTGGACTCTTCAAGAACTGCTGTTAGTTCTCTATAAGACTTATCTATCCTTAGTATTAGTAGGTAAAATTTAAATTTAGCGAAGCGGTGTAGGGTATGGTGGCTGTAAAAGATTAGCCAGAACAAACAAACGCACAGATTGGACAAAAAAAATGTGTTTTAGTTATAGAAATCGTTTCATTTTATAAACAGACACTTTAATTTTATCTTAGATCTATAAAATACTACGAAATTCTTCTCATTTCCCAGAAGTACCGATACTTAGCTATTGTGATAAGTCAAGGAGATTACACTAAAGGTTTCTATAGATATGTTTTCTTATGGAACCACTTCCTAGCGTTATCTCGCTTAGATTGCAAAGGATATTGCGGTGAGGGGAGTTAAGATGACCGCCTGCCGACTGATGTCATAACCGGACCCCCCCCCCCCCCCAATCTCTGTTTTACGTGCCTTCCGAAACACGGAGGAGGTTGGGTATTTAAAAACCAATGTTAGAATGGTTCACCAATATATCCGTCCGCGGTAAGAGCTACTTAAGATAAGATTAAGCTATTATAAGGGTTTCTTGTAATTTCGCTAGTACTACGGAACCCTCAAAAAAGCGAACTAAGGGACCTTAAACTCCCTCTTCCCTCCCATGCCTAGCCAAATTTGGTATGATCCTACTAGTGCGGCTTTAGAAGTAATATTATTTTTTTTTTAAGAATATTAGGAATATTATTTAGGTATGTCTAATATTCCCTTTTGCTCCTCCTACTAAGCTTAAATTAAAAGCTTGTAAGAGGAGTGGGTGCGACAATACCCTAACGACGGCGGGTTTTGAACCGGGTACCTTGCGGATTTTAGTCCATACCTTATACCGTTGAGCTATTGAGGCTTTAAATCTCTCATTTCATGTAAAGTAAGATTTACGTAAATAATTACACTTTCACGTAATAAAGAATAGTTATTAATTGTTTGGCGTGAATGCATTAAGAAATTATATCATAACGCAGTTAAGTAACACTACTTATTTTAAACCGTAATACAAATTGAAATGCATTTTTAAAGCCATTAAAAGTTATATTGCGGAAATGCGTCGCCACGGCATACGTCACCACGGCAAGAGAAGATTTGACCCACCGCAATAGATATATTCTAACTGAACCTGTATCTATACTAATATATAAAGCGGAAGAGTTTGTTTGTTTGACGGCGCTAATCTTAGGAACTACGTGTCCGAATTGAAAAATTCTTTCAGTGTTACATAACCCATTTATCAAGGAAGGCTATAGACTATATATCATCACGCTAGAAGTTTTCACCTAATCTTACGCGGACGAAGCCCCGGATAACAACTAGTGTAAATATATAAGCGAAAAGTTACCCAACACGAATTCTCGATAACCGCGGGACGTACAAAGATGAAATTTGACAAGACGGTAGTATATTTAATAGGCATCCGCTAAGAACGGATTTTTAGAACGGGCCAGATTAAGTAGCGGGAAACAGCAAGTATGTAATAAGGTATATAATAACTTAACATATATATGTTACAAGGGGGCAGACGAGCAGGCAGCAGCCACCGAAGTGCCTATTATTTTTGTTCGGTGATGATGACTCGAGTTCCATTATTTTTGTTCGGTGAGGATGACGCGAGTTCCATTATTTTTTTTCGGTAATGATGACACGAGTTACATGATTTTTTTTCGGTTATGATAACGCAAGTTCAATTAATTTTGTTCATCCAAAAAGTGCTTAACGCGCCTAAAGAAGTTTTAAATTTTGTAAATAGTAAAAGGCTTTTAGGACTTTTACTATTTACTAATGTTTTGCCCAGCAGTGGGAAACAATAGGCTAATTAGAAGAAATAGTAAAAGAGAAAACTCAAAATCTTTACAAAGTATTGATAATTTTAATTAAATATAAAGCAAATCTAACACCAAGACTGTTTAATTAAGGCAATCAGTCACAAATTCATGCACATAAATAAAGCAACATTTTACTAAGTAATTTACATGAGAATTTACAAATTAGGCCGTGTAGAATTTCTTTACTTTATCGGACCGCTTATGAAATAACTTTACAAGCACTTATTAAGAGGTAAATATTCGTAAAGTCAGTTCTTCTACAAATAAAAAAATCATTAATTAATTTTTTTGTAATTAAAATGGAATAACAACCATGTATGTATGTAGATTTTCTTATTTTCGTGTATAAAAAATGACATTGAACATCTACTATGTAGTTGGATAAATTTTAGCGTTATTTTTTTTACTGCTTTAAATCAGCGATCGATCATCGTCACTCTCTCAAGTTGGTTTAAATTCCAATAAGCAATAACACGTAGGAGAACATACAAACGACCAGCACCTGAATACGCATCCAATATACAAGAAAATGGTTTACTTTATTTTTGTTTTATTTTATTTTATTTACTATGTAGTCTAACAAGTGACGAGCTTTTTGGGAAGATTTCCAGAGCCATTCGGCATTATAGCAATAGGGCATTAAAAACGAAGAAGTGTAATAGTGCTTCACACTTGTCACCTGAATGTCAAATATAAATTGGGTCTACCCTAGCGGTGCCTCATTTTTGTAGTTTACTCTTTAAGAAACGAGGAAAGGCCCGTGGTATGAAATATATGGGTAGTAGAATCGAATGTGTCAGACAGTACGCTCCCCACTTCTCTTATAACGAACGCAGAGAGGAGAGGAGGAGGAAGGTGGGCGAAGGTGGGCGAAGGTGGGCTAAGGTAGGCGAAGGTGTAAGGATTAAACTCCAGTCGTGCGTCGGCGCTGACACACACAACTTTTTTTTATTAATTTAATAGAAATGCAGTGGGTACCATATAATGAAGCGTAAAAACTTGAATTTCAACGAGGCTTGCGTACAGTTTCTCCGTAAACGTATCTAATGATGCATGCGTGCTCAATCCCTTGCCTCGGCTCGGTGGGGGACAGCAGAAAAAATATCGCAACTACTAATAAGGAGTCGACTAGTACGTGCCCGGACACTACCGTTTGCGATTATCTCACGGCAGCGGAACCAGGTCACGTGGGAACCGAGCCACCGGCTTTTGTGCTCGGCTGCAGCTTAAATAAATAATATCCAGGTAAAGTCGTGTGCGATGTAAATGATAAGTTTTAAGAGCCACGACAAGACGTGCCTACACGTATTTGTGTCTATAATAAGATTCTCAATTCTAGCATTGAACATAATTCGAGCTTCGATACTTTAACAATCGAAGGGATGCACTAAAGTAAGTACCCCATTCAAACCTCGACGCCGCGCCGTTGCAGTATCTTCGAACCTACCCTGAACACAAGCATTTAATTTAAGGAGAGGAAACGGTATTATTGATGAGACATGTTTAACTAAAACGTATTCATATAATTCTTTTAAAAAAGTAACCTTGCATAACTTGAACTGTTTTTATCTAGATATATTAAGTCAAATGACAAAAGTCGCATAATCCAGTTGAAATGCGCATATGATCACAGCAGTTTTTGTATTACAGTTTATTACAATCACGTAGGGATGTGTTCGACGAAGGGATCGTTTTTAGGGTTCCGTAGAACTACAAGGAACCCTTATAATTTTGCTCTGTCCGTCCGTCTGACTGCCCGTAAAGTGGTCCCCCCTAGCATTTTCAAACTATTACACGTAGAGACTTGAAATTTTCCATGTTGATAGAACATGCTAAAACCTTATTAGGAAAATTATTTTAAACGAAATCGGACAACTTTTGAAGTTATATAACATATACGTTCATAGCGTATCAGACACGGAACCCTTCTATATGCGTGTCTTGGCACGCTCTTGGCCATTTTTTACGTTTTACGAGACCGTTTTTTAAGTTACAATATAGTCTAGTCAACAAGTGCCTTTTAAGTCGAAACTTTTTCGCATTCTTCTAAATGGTTGCGGTGTCATTCGATGCGAAGATGTATAGATAGTTTATGCAAAAATTACAAAAGTTAACTAAACCAAAAAAGGGGTTTGTTTTTTTTTCTTTGTTTATATCCCAAAAACTATTTGAGAAATATTCAAATCTGAAAAAGGCTTTTTTTGACTAGACTATATAATACCTAGTGGCGCGATAAAATTAAATTCGGCATACTTACAACCAACTTAAATAACGTTTAGGTAAAGTCACGAGATACATAAAGTTTTATATGCGATTCGTATGATAAGTTTTTATAGCCACGACGATAATTCACGACAGGACGTGCCTGCACGTATTTACGTTATTCATAAAGATAACGCAAATCTCTTTACTGGAATTGTTCTATTTGTATCCACGCATTAAGACATAAGTCGCATAATTCGTTGTGAATGTTTCAAATATTTGTATGATTACGGAAGCTTTTAGCTAACGGTTTCTAATAAAGATAGAGTATCTAAGCGGCTGAATGTAGACAGGATACAATGAATATGTGATGCTGACCGATTGCCATCTGACGTCATCCTCGGAACCCCCCCAACCTCTACAACCTTACGACTAATATCACAAAGTGACATTAATCGGGTCCCACTGTTTTACGTGCCTTCCGAAACACGGAAGAGGTCGTATATCAAATATAAACCAGTGCTAGAATGGGTTACCCTTCTATCACCCGGTCGCAGCAAAAACTGCTTGACCTAGCGAGCGACTCAAATGTCGACCACAGACTAGGCCACGACCTCCTCAAATATCATATACTGTAATCCCCCCTATAATACGGTGCTTTTATAACGCATTAATATCATTCTATAGTATATATTACAATATATATATATATATAATATTTTATCATGCGCATTCGAGACCGTACAAACGTGTTGTACAAGAATAATCCTACAACGCTTTTTCCTATAACGTGGAATAATGCGAACGTGTCACAGGGAGATTACAGTATTCTTTTTAAACATAATGAAATTAGTTATCAGAGAAATTACCAACAGTAATGAATATAATTATATGAAATAATATACAAGAAGTGATTAAAAAAAGCTTTCTAAGCTAAGTCTTGTAAATCTTTGGTCAACAAATTCAAAGTAATAAAAGTTCTAAATCTGTCACCTTAACAAACTACAACAAAATAGTTCCTCTGTAAACCCATATATACTAATCGCGAGCAAACAAAGTACCAGAGAACCAATTTGCTTAAAACCACTAACGCATGGACGTAGCTTTTCGAATCGGGGTCAGCACATTTACTGAATTGCACTAGAACTGTCGAATAGTTGCCGTAAAATGCAACCTAACTATTTAACAAATTAACCCAGCGGAAAGAAACATTTTAATAGCTATACTGAGCTAGACATTATTTCAGTGTAAAGAGCACTTAATGAATTTAAGAAATTAAAATTTATCCTACTCCTATTACAATTATATACGCCACAGTTTGTAGACTTGGATGTATGGATATATAGATGTCCATATGTATGTTTGACGCTCTGACACGTAGAAAGCACTGAATGGATTTTAATAAAACTTTACAATAATATAGTTTATACACCAGAATAACACATCGGCTATAAATTAGAAAGATATTGTGAATTGTCCTAAATATGACGATAAATGTCAAGTAAATAGGAGAAAATTCTGCCATCGGCGAGCTATACTGGGGTGCGCTGCAAAAATCGGTAGAATTACACGTATATAGAGTATGAAAGAAATGTTTAACTTAAATAGTTCTACAAAAACTGGCGACAGCATATGTCTTTCATGGTTCAGTCAAAATAGAGAACCATCATGGAACGGCGTTAAGAACTGCTTAATCTAGCGATCGACATGAACGCCGGCTACGCCTTAAACTACGATATCCTCCAAATTGAAGGAAGTAGAGTAAAAATATTTACAAGAAAATAATTTTACTTTACTTTTTGCATACGATTTCCTTATTTTTGGTCGTTAATTTTACACGGACGAAGTCGCGGGAAACGGCTAATATTTTTTGTAAGGATGTATCAATATATTTTACAGTTCTCCGCATAATAGAAATCATATTTATCGCAAGCAAAAACGCGAACAGAAGTTATTTATTTATAAATAAAAGATTACGAGACCGGAGGAAGCGATAAATCAACATTACAATTGTGGTTTCTAAAGTACATACATACATATGTAGTATTAATTGCCACTATATTAGCTGCCACTACAAGGCAGACATTGGTACATGAAGCAATAGAACTTGCACCTGGTGGCACCAGCCAGCGTTAACTTCATGACCTAATGGAGTTACTCAAACCGAATTGCTAAATTTTATTATTGCACTAAGATCCTAAACGTAACGAAGCGATTTTTTATGAATAACTGTGTAATACTATACCCTATTCAATTCATCTTGAGACAAAAGGTAAACGAAAATTATTATCTACGTAGATAATATGTTGGCAAATTTTAAAAGAGCCCCCACATTTTATATTATATTGCTACAACATTTTTATTTTGATGAATCATTTCAATGATTTATTTATTACGTAAAGAGGAGGAGGACGTGGCCTAATCAGTGGTCGGCATTTGAGTCGATCGCTAGGTTAAGTAGCTCTTGCTGCGAGTGAGTGA
>JANCMC010009323.1:0-12621 GCA_024363005.1 Charaxes varanes | reverse complement strand
AAAATGGCTTCTGTGCTGTAGGATCGTTTTCTGAAATATATTCGGAGATCCTGCGGTATATCTGAAGCTTGTGGCACTCCGACGAAAACCTAGTCACGACGCCGTGTGAACGCACCGTAACAGTTTTTGCAGCGCACGCCAGAATAGCTCGCAGATCACACTATATTTTTATAATGTATAGCCTGTGTATTATTATGATGTATAAACTACATTATTTTATAGTTTTATTAAAGTTCATTCAGTATTTTTTCGGTAAAACAGAGTCAAACATACATCCATACACCCATGTGTACAAACTTTCTCGTTTATCACGACACATCCGCACTCCCCACATCAAACACATTATCTCCAACGCTCTAAAAGATCGTGTGTTGCAACATTCACAACGTATACACGCGTGTTTGGAGATTGATTTTATGTCATTTCTGGAGAATAAAAAAAGTCTATGTTTATAGTTAATTGAATCCAAGGAGAATTCGGGATAGTACAAAAATTTTCTATAAACTTTTTCCACGAGTATTCTCGGTTCAAAATTTAAAGGTGGAAGTGTACGCTTAATCCGGCTATTACCTATGTAGGTACCAGATTATAAACATTTACAATTATAATCTAGGTTAGTATCACATGTCTCTACAATCCCCAAATTCATGATTTCAAATACCATACTCGGAATTAATTTAATTAATACAAGAATTAAATTAAGTCGCGTATACCAAGACACAATATTTTTTATACACGGTGACATTGTCGCGGTTAGGATGGTTACGTAGATCTTATCCTAAGGTTGAATAAAAAATATTCGCACTCGGTCACACCAGATGATCACTGAAATGATCATTAAAATGAAGCTATGTCTGGCTCTAGCATAAAACATATGATAAGCTCTATTATGCCGGCGCAAAACATAGCTCAAAGTGTTTGTACATTTTTGTCCTTGAAGACTAAAAAGTTCTACAAAACATTGCGCAGCTACACAAAGTCCCCATTACATGATCATCGAAATGATCATTCCAATGAAATGCCTGGCGCCGGCATTACATTTACATAGAGTAGTACAGAAAAAAGTAAGTGACTAAAAAAGTTTTAGCTTCAATAGGGAACAAAAAGCCGCGGTAGATCCCAATAAAAATGGATGTCGATCATACTCAATGACCTCGACAGAGAAAATATAGGCCTTACAACGTCCCAGAGCCGTAATATTTGGAGAAGATTAGAAGAAGCGAACCCAATTAGAAGTGGCAAAAGGCCTGACGAAGAGACATAGATAGAATAGATAGAAGTAAACATGAATCGACTTAAAAACTTCGGATGTGGAATTTTGACAAATAAAACTCTTTGCTAAATTTCAGAAGACAAAGTATTTTTGTATTCTTTGAATCATTATTTATTGATGATACATTACTCTTTGTATCCTCACTTCTTATTAGTTATCGCCTATAGGTAATGCCGGTTCTAGACATAGTGCATTTCAATGATCATGTAGGGTGGCCGGGAACTTTGTATAGCTGCGTAAAGTTTTGTATAACTTTGTAGTCTTCTAAGACAAAAATGTACCAACAGTTTGAGTTATTTCTGGCGCCGGCTTAATATATAATTATTTATATAAAAATGTCGTAAGTGACAAAAGGTTTTTGGGATTTTCCAAAAATTTACTTTTTTGAGTTAGGTCAGTTTATGACTAAGCGTATGTACCTTCGAATGGTCCCATTTTGATATGTTTTTTATAATCTTTTTTCTGGACAAACTAGTTTTTATTTTAAGATTTTAGGACTTGGTGTGGTGGAGGTGTGTTCGATTAGTTTTTAGTTTAAATTGAGAAAACTTAAAAAAAAAAAAACAATTATGAGAAAAGGAAAATAAAAGAGATTTTTTTTTCAATTAAACCATGTGTTTATTTATTTATGCGGCTATAATTATTGTTCACCAGTGTAAGGATATTCTGAAACACTGAAACGGAAAGTCGATTAAAAATTGATTTGGTCTGCAAGTGAATGTATAAAGAAGTCTGCGTTTGCTGTGTAAGAAGTAAAACTTCTTTACGCACGCTTGACTTGGTAGTAAGTTGGTGAATGCGTATCGAGTGCGTTATGAAAAGTGTGATCGGGCGACTAGAAAAAAGTTGAGAGGGAGATGTAAGTTAGTGAAGATAGAGAGTGTTACGTGTCGTATATCTAAGACATAATCGTGTGTAGAGTGTGTGACGTGTCAATATCTGCAATATACACTATATTAAAGTGAATAAAATTGTAAATTCATTTTAAAGATCCACTACAAATATATACATATCCTCTTCCCCTCGGACCGCTGTTAAGTGTATACGTCTCTAGTGTATTTCTTAGTTGTTTATTACAAATTCTAATTTAAAATCGCGACTAAAAATCAATACAAATATTAGGAGTGCATAAACTGTGTAGACATTATGCGTTTAAATGTGGACTAATCCCACTCTTTTATCTCTTTTGCCCATCAGTGGGACAGATATGTGACTCATATATCAAAAACACTTTTTTGCCCAGCAGGATTAATTTTTTTTATCACAATTTCTACTTAAAATACTACCCTATTAGACATCTAAATGCAAGCTTTACTTATATATAACGCAGATTCAATATAGCATTAAGAGCTAACATGGGAATAAAGTTTATACTAATTAATCTTTAAATAAAAATGTATTATTTTCGTACCTTTTGAAATTGGCACAGTGACCAATGTAAGGTTTACTGAAGCAAACTAAATAAAGTTTATTTTGAAATTTTTGAAATATTTATTTTTTTCAAATTTTGCAAAAATTTAAATTTTCTTGAAATTTTTGAAAATTTCAAGTTTTTCGAAACTTTCACGTTTTTTAAATCTTCTGAAAATTTCAATTTATTGAAATTGAATTTATTCAGATCTTGAAGCAGCTGTTTCAGATCAGATAATGTGAATAAACCTCTTAACTAAATCACTGGGAAGGCCAACAAGATTCATTCACGTTACCATTCACTCTTTCTAAGAAAATGGCTCTTCTTCATTCGCTTTCATTCAACCGTAAAGTCTACGTTCTTAGTCGTATGAGGAACTTTAAATCACTGACATCGAATACATCTAATTAATTAAAAAATATGGACATATCGTCACTAACACAAAGAAAAAACCACACAAAATATATACCTACACTTACACACTAAAAATGTATGTGCGTTTAGTGTACGTACGAATTTTAAACATTTCCATTTTTAATTGTTCACTACAGTGGAGTGGAGTTAAGTAATTTAGACTTTCACATTTTGTCAGACCGCTGCGAAATTTCGCAAAACATTCGAGACGATTCGCGACTTTGTTTTGACCAGCAGCAAAAAACTGAAATATTAACAGCCTCAATAGCTCAACGGTATAAGGTGTGAACTAAAATCCACAAGGTACCCGGTTGAAACCCCACCGCCGTTGGGATATTGTCGCTCCGACTCCTAATACAAGATTTTAATTTAAGCTTAGTAGGAGGGAAAAGGGGAATATTAGACATACCTAAAAAGTATTCCTAATATTGTTTAATAAAAAAACCTATTTTGATAAATTTTAGTTTAACTAATTTGAGTGATCACGCGTATCTACAGGCAATTGCGATTAACGCCGACCTCTTTAAACTTATTCACCAAATAAAGAAGTAGAGCATACGAAACTTACTGCCAACCTTTGCTAGGCGGAGAATTTTGTAAATAAATCATAAACAAATATTTGCAAGCAATTTTAATTTGTTTTCCAAAGCCTCTAACATCAGGATGTTCGGTCTTTATCTTTACAAAGAAAAAAATGATGGATCTGTTTTTAACATTGCAATGTAATTATTTTACTTAATTTCAATTGAATTCGTAATTGGAATAAATGCATATGACCAAGAATATTACATATTTCAAAAAGGTAAAAGAAAAAAACAACTTAATACAATAAAAAAATTTAGAAATTGCAGAATTTGTTTGCCACTTACATAGTTTATATTTCATCGTAATGCGTGCGTGAATGCGTGTGTGTGCATGTGTGTATGTAAAACAATAAGTGACAATAAAAACCTGACTGAAGGTTATCGAGACCAAAATCACTCGTTACGAAGGACACTTTAAAATCTTAAAAAATATTTCGATCTCATATATATTATAGTATCTGTATAAAAAAGCTATTTTTAAAACATTAAGATTTTCAATATCCAGTCGAATAGAATATTATATTATTATATTCATGAAACTAGGTACAAGCACAACAATAAAATATATTTAATTATAAAAAAGAAAAATTAAACAAGGAAAGAGCAATGACATGGAAGTATAATAAAAATAATCTGTAGTTAAAATTATTCAGATCAACATTCTGACCAAAAATGCGTAAAAAAAAATGTAGGCATTATCCCGGATATATCTATTATAGTCTAGTCAACAACTGCCTTTAAGGTCGATATTTTTTCGCCTTCTCCAAAAATATGGTTGAGGTGTCATTCGTTTCGATTCGCTTGTAGATCCTAATAAAAATGCTACGTCTCGAAACTCTCTTTGCCTTTAGCAAAAAACCAAACTCCTGTCTATGCCAGCAAATTGTTTATAACTTTTGTAATTTTTGCGAGCGCATCTTCAATTTTTTATCCTCTAAACAGTGACACCTCAACCATATTTTTAGGAGAATGCGAGAAAGTTCTGACCCTAAAGGCACTTATTGACTGGACCATTCTTTAGGTAAATAAGTTAAGCCGTACTGAATCGACATATTTCCATAACGACATTAATTTCCACGTCTGTTATGGTATGCATTGCAATAGAAACAAAATGTTATATTGAACTATTGCAACTATAGTTATCTGAGTGATAACTAACTAGTTACCACTCAGATCTGTTGTTATCGTAGATATCAGAACACAACTGTGTTGGGATATCTACGATAACAACTATCAGTCGGCTCAACAAAACGTGTTTGATGGCTCAAATGATGAATCTCTTCATATTCTATAAAGCTATGATAACATTTGATGATGGTACACATACGTTATTATTTTTTGTCATACATAAGTGCCGTTTTGTGTTGTACAATTACTACACAAATCAGCTTTTTTCTTCTTATTGATTGTAAATACATACTTACTATTTAGGTAAATAAATATTTAAGTTCCGTTATATAAGCGTATATAAAATACAGGTATATTATAATAAAATAATGTATTTATTGTGTATAGATAGATATTCGTAGAATCGAAGTTGTATAAACAAAAAAACTATAAATGTAACCTTCGTTGTTATTGGTGAAGAACAAATCATGCGTGAAAATATTTGCTTAGGGTCTTTTTTATTGGCTAAGTTACTCCTTTTGCGAACATGATTTTATTTAGACTACGTTGTGAAATATTCACTAATAGTTAATTTTTAAATACAATTTTATAAGTGTGATATCATCGTTGCGTGAATGTAACAGCCGCTACACACGCTTCGATAAATCGTTGCGAAAAAGCTATACAGTTTAAACTGCGCAGTTTTATCGAAACGTGTGTATGAGAAATTGTTGTCGATTAAACTACACACTTTTTTCGCAAAGTTTTAACTGCACAGTTTTTTCGCAATGATTTATCGGTACGTATGTAGCGGCTGTAACAAAAACTAATAGGAATTTATGTCTTAAATACACTCATATTATTCTTATTATGGCAATAACGAGGATTAAATAAGGGGTTTTAATTTTTAATTTACAGATTCAAAATTATGGAAAAGCGCGGAATTTTTTTTTTCTTACAAACCAAACCAAATGCTATGATCATTTATTATTTATATGTTATGAAAAAAATATTTTAGGTGATAGCCTTACAAGCTGATTTGAAATAAAACAAAAGAAATTGCCACAAAGATTACTCAAAAATAAACATATGTAATTAAAGCACGATATCATCATAGACAATAACATAATTTGTCAGCAATCTTTAATTTTAAATAATAATTCTTATATTATGGTTATGATGACAATAAATATAGTTTAGTGTGATGACACTCTTTATAAGATAAAAAAAAATGAGACAAAGTGCTACTAGTGAAAAATAAGGCGTATTTGGACATAGGTGAGAATTATCATAATTGTAATAAAATTAACAGCATTATTATATAGTTTCGTTAAATTCCACATCAATACGGATATTTAAAATTTCACTCATTTGGTTTTTTTAGTGTTTGGGAAATTTTAATCACTATTTACGACATATGTAATATACTTATAAAAATTTCTGTTAAATAATTATGTGGTTAGACTATTAGAATAAATTAAAACGTAATGAATAAAAAAAGTGTTATTTTAATGAATCTCTACGCCGTCAATTCTGTTGTAATAATAAATGAATTGAATTTCATAAAATATTACTTGAGAAAGTAAATTTATCATCAACTAAAAAAAGTCATTCATTTTGTTAATCTTCACAACCATACTTATAAATTTAAGTGTATTGTTAAATTTTAGATAGACAAAGTAATCGAAAGACATTAGTTTGTAGCGTCTTAGGTTCTTGTTTTTAGACGCTGCCCATTTATTTGTAATAATAAATACGTTATTCGTAATATTGATAAACATAAAAGTATCTATGCACAGATCATAATTATATTTTTATCTTTGAAATTGTCGATTAGTACAAAAAAGTTTAAATTCACAAAAAAGGTGGTGTTACGTCAAGTCAGAGTGAGGATAATTATTGCTGCAATAATTATTTGTTCTTTAGTCTTTATATACGTAAAATATTGATGATATATATTTGTTTAATTTTTAAAGTAATAGAGAATGACATTGTGACTGTAAATACATTATAAACCCTATAAATATATATCAAATATAATTATTGTCATTGAATATTCGGTTTTTCAGGGCCGGGATTAGTGCATTGCGTGTTCTGTTTACTTTTAAACGTAGAATAGTATTTTTTTTTAAATCGATGATAATAGTGCACTGATAATTTTCACAATGTCCAAAACTATGGCGGTAAGGGTAATGATCACCCAGGCACTCGTTGTATGTGCACAATTTTTGGATACTAATTAATAATAAATAAATAAAATGAAAAAATAGCAAAAAAAAAATTAAAAAAATATAAAAGAAAAAAAAATCTAGGTTAGGTGACATATTTAATATAAGTAAATTATACGCCTTGAGTTTTTTTAATAGTTCTATTTCTTTCGGGTGTGATAGTTGATTTATTAGTCGTTCAATATTTACTATAGGCAAGGATAGACGACGTATTTTTTAACATTCCTAGACTCCCTCAAAAACCTTACTTTTTTTTCTGAACGTGTAATGTTGTTGGTCAGAGTGACCATCACAGCGTCAACGGGCGGGGAAAACCTTACTGGTTAAATTAACAAATTTTAAATACATATTTTGCGTGATATCGAAAAAATATCTTTCTTTCTCCATGCTTATTCAGAGTCCTTATTATCTTTAAATACATATTTAAACTGTTTTCTTGTACTGAATAATTTTGTAATTTGAAAAAAGTGAAATATGAAGGACAAAATCCAAATTTCTAAAGTCACGTTCATAATAAATTTTATTTCTTTAAACTTCTGTTAAGATAGAAACAAATATATACGGATATAAATATTGTAGTATACATAGTTTTAATAGTAAGACAATAATTTAATTATACGGGGTGATCTCACTCTATAAGGCTGTGGTGACAATAAAGCTTCTGATGGAGCAATCGTAGTATGTACACATTTAAATTAAGGTAAATTAAGGAAAAAAATAATGTGTAAATATTTATTTTTAGTTAACTCACCTTACAAATGGGTTTTAAGATTATTTTAAATTTAATTTAATTGTATTGGTATTGTTTTTGAGAGAGACGTCATGAATTATTCAAGTTTATATTTTTTACGTCGATTCAAATTATTTTTCTACTTTCTACTACTTTTGACAAGGGATATATGCAGGGCTATTTTTGTGGGGGCACGCTGGGGCACGCAGTGCCCTAAAGAAAATTTTTCCCACAAAAATATCAAGAAACTGAAAGAATAATAAAGAATTTGGAAATTAAATGGGCCATCACACTCCTTTTTAAACTTTACCCCAATTATCATAAAATAACGCCTCAAATTAATTTAATTGCTCAATGAAATTGATGTTCTTTTTTCATCAATCACTACAAATATTTGCGCTTCCATAATGCATCTATCCTCAAAACGTAGTAGAAAGGGGCACAAAAAATGATAGTATCCTAACTTTCAAGAATTAGCGTGCACCCAACAAAAAAGTGACAAACAAGGCCCTCATATATGTATAGCCAGGATAGTTTTTTCTGGGATAAAATTTAATTTTAATTTTCGTTTTATAGAATATATGTAAATACTTTATCTGATAAGAAATAGTAATAAGCTTACAATATTAATAAATAATAAGTAAAACCTAGAAATATCGGATTGATTGATTGAGAGTGTGATGATGATGAGTATGATGATGTGTGATGATAATTATAGTGTTGTAAATGTAATTTAAATAATACTTTTAAAAGTATTCTTGCAAAGCACTGACTGGTCAATTACAGATTAGAATCATATTTAAGGATTTGATTTGAAAGTCCTATCGCAAAGCTGTAAATAATTTCTCGTGAAATGTCAACATATTTCTTTTTATTAAAGTAATACATTGTGCAGTTTCTAATGATTCGTATATTTAATCTATATGCGACTTGCGCATTATTTGTTTACCACATAAATTAAATTTAAATAATCTGTGAATAATACGCTTTTATTAAACAAGTTCCGAAGGTGAATATGATTATTTTTAATTTAACGTGAAAAAAAATATATTTACGAACACATTTTTACTGTAAACGTGCCAGTGCGAGCAAACTAGTAGGTATATATTATGCAATAAACGAGTCAATTCTATTATTTAATACTGCTTAACATCATCTGTTCCCAGTGGCGAATCCAGCACTTGAGTAGCTTTGATTCCGCTAACGGTAGGTTTGTAGCGTATCCAATTAAGATAGTATACTTATTCCTAATAACTTCCACTTTACATCAAGTTTGCCACCAAAGAACTCAAATACTTCTAAGAGGAGCTCGAGTACCTGATTCGTCACTAAATGTCCCATTCCCAACCTGTTATTGTACTTAACGAAGTGTAAATTAGCTCTATGCACTTCCTCTTCGTTACAAAGTCATATAATGAAGCGAAACTAACTCTAATCTCGCAAAACAAACACCACATCTATATATAATATTGTAATCCCCTCTATAACACGATGCACTTATAACGTATTAATATATTATATTTTTCTTCCTAACGTTATCCCGGTCTAGTACTAGGGTCCGATTAGATTGCAGAGGATGTGATTATGGGGCGAGTTAAGATGACCGATTGCCACCCTAATACAATGCGATTTTCAATCAGAAACAAATTCCTTCAAAGTCACACAAACCTTAAATCTGTCTTTATACATCTGTAGCATCAGAAGAATAAATTGTAGGTTGAAGAGTAATGAAACAAGACATCGTGCCTACTTCTAGCACGAGCTTTAAAAAAGCTTATTGGAAGTGCATATTTAGATAAATATTGCATGGTCATATAAATATAATATTAGATTTTGATACAAATATGAGAGAAAAAAGATTTAGATAGACCTGATTTTATTGCTGGCTACCATTCGGTTGTAAAAATCTTGGACACACCCTGATGAATAGATAAAATGTCTCTGTCTGTTTTCACGTCTCACCAAAATAGATACTTTTAGGCTGCGACCCCTGGGGTGTGTAGCCAAAGGAGGGTACTTGTCATACGAGTATAAACGCGATGGCACACGAGATAGTCGCGTTACAAGCGGAAGCGGTGATGGCTATAAAGCACATTGTGCTCAGTGTTAATATCACATTAACATCATTACTATGAATTTGTGTATATCATAGCCCCTAATACGCAAGTTTCAATTTTATTTAGGAAAATTTACAGAAATGCGGTCATTATTTTTACCGTTTCATAAGCCCTAAAATAGCGTGGCGTATTTTCTCATGCATATGCATAAACGTAACTTGTATAATTGGGCACTGGTTCATCCGGATTGTGCAAAAGAGTATTAAAAGCATAAATTCGGGGTAGTTTTTCCCAATTTTTCGAATACTCGTATGACTGCGGTGCTAAAATGTTGCATGCTATTGGTTTGTATGAACGCCAATTTTATTATTTTAGACATTTTAAAACCTTCCCAAGAACTTTGAAAGATCTGATTCACTCTCCTTCTAAATTGATAAATACATAATGGTAGTAAGGGCGTTGATTGATCTTTTAAAATAAAGACATTGAGAGTAAGGGATAATAAAATTATAAGCCCACAGTCGTCTGTTCCTAACGCAAAAGTAGAAATTAATGGAAGGAAAATAGTATGCTCGTAGCATCATAATGTAGCCTGATTCGTACAACACCTGCGAAGAAAAAAGTGTGCAAAATTATTTAATTTCTACTATTTTTATGTTAAAACTATGTATGTAAATATTTCTGGTCTATGTTATTTAAATGTGGTTGGAGAAAAAATCCTCAGTTGTAGAGACGATTTATAAATAGAAACAACAACCATAGGTCGTTCTTCAACTCCAGCTCTGATTTTTGATACGCATTCTACGCATGCTTCGTCTCAATACCGGGCCATTATTACAAGATTTAGTCTGTAGCGAATCAAGATAAATAATTATTTTTATACACAATCCTTACCTTATATTGTTTCTGTTTATGTTTTTAAAAGACCATTAAATAGGAGAAAAACATTGCCATTTGGCTTTATTTCATCATTTGGTCTTCGTGGTTTATTACTTTATTTTATTTTTACCTTGATGTAATTATTAAACTTGTGTTTCGATCTGAAGTGCACCTAAATTATTGTACTATTTATATTATGTAATGAAATCTATCTAATAAACAGTTTGTTGATTTATATAGAAAAGATTTGCGTAGTTACATCATAAATTGCAGGTTTTCAGAAAATAGGTTCTCAAAAATGTTATAGTGCGTACAGTCTAAAAAGCACAAAAAAAAACGTTCAAACAAGATGGCGGAGCTGTTGATAATAAACCGATATAGTTTTAAGTGGCTCTCAAAAATGGGAGTTTTTTTTGATGAGTGATTTTTCGATATTATTTTGCTATTATCTTAACTGTTTAGTTTCTACTCGATTTTTTCCAGCTTCAATCCGCGACTTTATCCGCGTCTTTTTCTTCGACTTCCAATTTCTATTTCGACTCTTTAAAATTCCAATTTCGCGACGAATTCAGCCTATGTCCTCCTCAAAGGTCCACTCTATCTCCATGCTGAAATTCCTCACAATCGATTCAGCAGTGAAAGCTCGAAAAGGAATTATTTTTGTTATAAATAAAGTTATGCCTTTTATAATGCCGGAGCCAGACAGCTTTATTTGAATGATCATGCAGTGTGGCCGGGGACTTTGTGTAGCTACGCAAAGCTTTGTAGAACTTTGTAGTCTTCAAGGACAAAAATGTACAAACACTTTGAGCTAAGTTTGGCCCCGGCATAAAGATAGAGTTTGTTCTACTTTAATATACTGTTTCCTGTATAGCTCGTGCCTTACCGGTGTTGATTTATTATGTATATCTTTTTAAAAAGTTTGTACCCAGTAAGAAGACGAAGGTATAATAACATGATAGTTGGATAAATGCTCTACGCATAAAAAAAAATAGTGCATGCAATGCCAATTTGCAAATCAATCAATTAAAAAAAAATGATAGTTTCAGTGGTTTTCAAAAATTGGTGCCTAAAATTAATTCTGTGTCTTACTTGAGGTTTTCAGTTTGTCCTCGATATTAACGTGTCTTTATTTTATACATATATAAGGGTTCCGTATCTGATACGCGATAAACGTATTTGTTAAATATCTCCAAAAGTTGAGGCCCGACTTCGCTCAACATAATTTTTTTAATGTGTTTTTAGTACGTCCTATTAACATAGAAAATTTGAAGACTTCATATTTTTGAGAGAAGAACGTTTGAAAATTCTAGGTTAGGGACCACCGTATACAATACTTTCATGGCCAATTACTCGATAATCGTACCCATAATAAAAAAGCTGTATATAAAACCTTGACTTTATTTTTAAAGAGCTATTCAATGATATCACACACAATGGGAAAGGAAGAAAAAAAAACTAATTCCCCATTTCACATCTATAGGTAAAATTATTATTATTTTATAATGCCAAAAATTAAATCTATACGCAAAACACAACTGTACCAAATTTCAAGCATATCTGTTCATAATTGTAGTACTTAGATATGGTCGAACGTACGGACGGACAGAGCGAAACTGTAAGGGTTCCTTGTAAGACTACAGAACCAAAAAAAACCCTGCCAAAATATATGTGCTTCATAGAGATGCTTTTGTTTTGTTATCAAATACCCTTTTGACGTTTAAAATGTTAATTACACGGCAATATTTCATGAAATTTAGTTAACGCTTAATAACGGGAACGCTTCAAAAGCCTGACGAGCCAATCATGATAATTAATTGGGTCAATCTTCCAATCAGAGTCATTGGCTTAAATTTATCACTCATTATTTTTGACTTCTTTTATTCTCTCCTTGCCTCTTTAATTCATGATTGCTTAATATGTTGCTCAGTAAAATAG
>JANCMC010009288.1:0-12622 GCA_024363005.1 Charaxes varanes | reverse complement strand
CACAGGGGAGGATTCGTATGGTGGATACGTCGTTTTGGTGTTGAGGGTTGTGTTGGTGCAGATGTGCGATTCGGGTAGCTCGTTTGCCTCCTATAATACAAAAAAATCAATATATAATGGTCACAAATATGGGCTACATAGGCAATAATTCTTCTTGCGGAAAGAATGGGATTTCGTGCATGAAATTTGATAAAACGTTTAATTAAAGTATACCTAGAACTCTTTAAAATGGATGAACAGAAACAAAAAATTACTGTTTGGTAGATCGTAGTAGCAGGCCTTAGCTAATATCGAAATAAGAAAAAGTGATATACTAACATCACTTAGAGCTTCATTTCGGTCAAAATCGGACGAGATAAGGTCAAAAGAGGATCTTCTTACATTTGACGTAGGTTTGACAGCGAGTGTTTCACTTCTTGCGTTCCCAACTGACCACTGCGAACAATAAAACATTCTGCTGAACTATTTACGAATACCTTGACAAATTATGACCGTCTCCAAGGAAAAGCGGGGAAAAACCGATGAATTCTCGATCAAACTTAAAACTTTCACCTATAGACCTCAAAATGGTTCGCTCTTCAGTAAAAAAATAGACGTTTATACTATTAAAATGACATTACTCTGTAGCTAGCTATTATTTTGTTCACTGTATCCAGAAAAAAGTTGACGTTACATTTTATTACAGTGCATTCTAATGCACATTATTTCCCTTATTTACTCTTTACTTTTCTAATGCCGGAGCCAGACATAGCTTCATTTGAATGACCATTTCAATGATCATGTAGTGTGGCCGGGGACTTTGTGTAGATAAAAGAGAATTAGGCTCCTCCCCGGAAATTATAAATAAACGTCCAAATTCGGTAAATTAGTTCATTTCCACGCGAACAAAATGCTAGGAACGAAGTCCTTTAGCTAGAAATTTATAGAATAAATAAAATTACTTATCATAAATATAATTAAATTTAGTTTTCTGGGTGTTAATTCTTATAAGCAAGTATGATGACTTAATGACGGTTTAGTATTTTATGCAACAGTTGAATATGAGACTTCAAAAAAGTCGAGTGACGTAAATTTAAGGCAACAAATATTTTTTATTCTATTTTATTTTGTTTCATTGGGAAGACAATCGGTTAATGTATATAGTAGATACATTGAAATAACAAATAATTCCATTAATATCACATAAGCATATTTCGCATCTTCTTGAACTGTAGTCAAAATTGCTTCAGATGTATGTATAAGTGAATTAGTCGTCATTCAATTTTATACAATGAATGAAATAATGAAAGTAAATACAACAGCAAAATTTTCATTAAAAAAAAGAGCAACTATTTGTATGTATACAAAAAATTATAATTAATAAGAAAATAAACGCGCGGGAAAGTAAATATGTGTTTTTCTTTTTTTTTTTGGTCGTGTCACCTGCCAGGCTCTTTTATAGTTTTCATACATATGTTTCATAGTCTATGGCACCATAAGTGTGTTATTATAGCCTCATAACGTCAATACTGTTAACACAGTACTGTTACGGAGAGATGATACAGGAACGGTATGGCGGCGTCTTCGATCGTGGACGCCGTCGGACGGACTGATCCCGGCTGGCACTAGTAAGGAACCTAATTTTAACTATTATACCTCTATTAAATGCCATATAAACGGTGGGAAGTGTAACCTGATATATGGGGATGTAAATATAGATGTTACTAACGGTACAGTGAGTTGAAATTTGGGAAATGAATATTGCAAGCTCCTGGTGCTCCATGAGCGTCGGTAGTCACTTAGAACCACCTGCCCGTTTCCCCTCTTAAAAAAGTGACATTACTGAACTGTGTCTTTTCATCTATGTACATATAAACAGTGTTAAGTGTGTGAATCTTGTGGGGTCCTCTCAGATGAGAGAAATCCTGTTAATCTTAGCTGTAATTAAAAAATATTTACTCTTATTTCAACATATTATTTTGTACTCTATCAAAGCTTTATAGCTGTAAGAATTCCAATTTTATAACAGAATTCTTCAGAAGACCTCAGAAATGTTTCGTTCATTACGTTCCGAGTTCTAAAATGAACATTCCAAGAAAATCCTCATATATCTGGTTTGTGGAGAGAGGAAGTGACGTCATAGGTTAAGATTTTTCTAAAATGCGCCTTACATTCGAGATATGATTTTGTAGAGCTAGAAAAGATCGTTATTAATTTATTGACCGTATACAAATAATGTTTTCCTTTAAAAGGAAACAGAAAGGACACAAGGGTGAGGAAAAAATAAGATTACACGACTATACCTTTATCAAAGCAAATTTAAATAAAAATGGCCAAAAGCGTATCAAGACATGCTCATATAGAAGGGTTCCGTATCCGATACGCTATAAACGTATTTGTTAAATAACTTCAAAAGTTGTTGTCCGATTTCGTTCAAATCCGCACAGTATACGCCATTACACGAAGCATCTGGGCTAAGCAATATCTCTTTCAATTCTAGTGAAACGTCTACTCCAGATACAATCATTCAAGTCGTAACTACATCCCAAAACTCACCCGTTCTTCCTAAGTCCCTCAGCTCAAATAAGTTATCCGACGACGAAGTTAGTTGCACGGACGTGATCTGTAGACACTGTTGTATTAAGAAAACCTGGTGCCAAAATACTGTTAGCTCACAAGACAGTGGAATAAATATGACTTTTCCTGAAACCGATTCATATGTAGACTTTGGTAAGCACAAGTTCCATTCAAACGACTAAAATATATACAAATTGTAACTTTTCCTGCTTATTAGTTCCTTTATTTAGTATTGTGTTCTAATTCAAATCTCACTTCCAATGTATAGTAGACCAAGAATTTGGTTTGCCAGGCTAAGATCGAGCATCGTTTGAGCGTCAATTAGTTAAAAGGCTCATTTTTGCTTGTTTTGCATAACGTTAAATTCTTACAATAACTGTTAGCAAAATTTTCTTTAACTAGGAGCTGTCAACCAAAATGTTAAAGCACTGTCTTGGCCGACTATACCTTTTTTATTTTATTAATGTTTACCTTAATTACCAAACAGTAAGTTTTTATTGTTATTATGTTAATACTTTTACATCACACAATTTAACAACAAATCGTTTAATTTTTTTTCGTTTTTTAATTTGTTGCTTTTAGTTGCTTTTTTTATTTCCATTATTTCCGACACTTGCAGTAAAATGGCGTACTTCTTCAGATCCAACAACAAATAAGTTCCGGAGGCGGGAATCGAACTCGCGGCCCCTGAAAAGAAAAGCAGGGTCACTGCCCACTGCGCCAACAGGCCAGTCAAACCTGTTTTGTTAATTTGAAATTGACAGTTATTTACTCTTACTCTATGACTGTCAAATACTTGGTTTGAATGTGATTATCAGTATGTGTATCTACGCAGTGAAATAAACTTTAAGTACATAAGAATTCAATTTTAAAGAAAGACCGTTTATATTCTTTATGAATATGTATAATATTTATTTTTCTCTTTTTCCATATTCCACGCTCTGAAAGAAATTATATGAAGCAGTGCATGCAATTAAAACTTCAATGCGGAACAGCAATTCGCTTTAATTATTATAAAACCTTATTTTTAATGTTTAAGTAAATTGAAATAAATGTACGATTGCTTTTCTTAAGCTTTTTAAATTATATGCGATTGAAGCTTATCTATGTTCATACATTTATTATTTATTCAAAATTTTTCATATTCAAATTCAAATGAGATTTTATTCAAGTAGACTTTTACAAGCTCTTTTGAATCATGAAATATTTTAAAAGCTACGACTGATTCGCAAGAGATTAAATATAAAGTACATAATTAACAAGAAATGGATGCACATATCTGATAAGATTCTATTTTTAGTGAATGAATAGTTTTTTTATGATTTTCGGTAGAGAGATAGAGTGGATCTTGGAGAAGGACATTGGCGATTTTTTGTTGCGAAAAAAAACTTCGAAAGGGTCGAAATAGGGATTGAATTATGTATAAAGTCAACGTGAGTGAAACCGCAAGATGAAGCTAGTACTCTGTGCAGGCTGCTGTTACCTATAACACAGGCATTAAGTTGTCTACCTTAGGAACAGACGCCCGTGTGTCATATAGTCCTATGTATTTATTTATTTATTTATACATACATACATATAAATAAAATTGAAGTGTTTGTTTATAAAGTTACTAGCTGTACCCCGTGACTTCCTTTAGGTAAGCCACATGTATTACAAATAAAAATAGTATTGGAATAAGGGTTTATATCATATTTATAGAAACCCCTTCACTAATAATGCATTATTTTAAAGCCAATTTGGTTAGTATAAAAAAGGTTATACGGACGTTGTAGGGGGAGTGACAATAGCAGCTAGTGGTATCCGGGGTCGTATACCTGTGGGGGATATGACCAGTTAAGGGATAGAAAAAAGCTGTATACATCTTATATATAAAAGAAGGAAATATAATATTACAACGCGAAATATCTTTATTTTTAACACAAACATTTCCCTAGGACTTCTTAAAACAGAATCAGTTTTTTCTCGTAATCTTAGAATGGAGATAAGTCCTTTGAAATGAAGTTATTTTCGGGTGGGCCGTCTGAGTCAATTTACCTTACATTTATTTTAGAAATTGAGGCAGAATAAATTTCTTTGTCCATCACCTAATAGAAGCGTGAAAAAGATAATATTTTTCGCAAATATTTTCTAAATCTCTGTCACCTTTATCTATCTGAAATAAAAATAGTTGGCGTGTCGAGACACGCTTATATAAAAGGGTTCCGTATCTGATACGCTATAAACGTATTTGTTAAATAACTTCAAAAGTTGTTGTCCGATTTCGTTCAGAATTTATTAACACGATTAAATTTAATACTTTTATATGTGCATAATTGTAGTATTGTATAAATATCACTAACTATATGTTAAAAATAAGTGTGAGCTGGAATTTAAAATAAGTGGTTCTTGGAATTTAAAAAAAGTTTAACACATTAAACAAAAATATTTTTCGTTTTGTTTATTTTTTCATATAAAACGTATTGTATTCCAATTAATCTTTTATACTAGTGTAACATTATGACTGTTATATGTAATCTATACATATCAATAAAACTGAAATGTATGTTTGTAACGTCTAAAATAAAGTCTTTTACTAACTACATATGACTATATATAAGATACCTATAATAAAAATATAAATTACTACATTTATGTCGGTCTGTTTGTTTGTTCCGGGTAAGCTCCGAAATGGCTTAACCAATTTTGACTAGACTTCACTGGCTAATAGCTGATGTTACAAGAATTAAAATAGGCTACTTTATTTATTTTTTTAATAATTAGATTAACGCACAGAAAAATAAAAACCCTTATAACAACAAAATTACTGAATTTACGCTTGCAAATCTCAGGACAGCTAGTCTTCTATATAAATAAAGTCTGTAATTGGCATTAGATAAGCAGATAAATGTTAAAAAAAACAAATATTTTTCATAAAGGCCTTCCCCAAAAAGCTAACAAATAGGCATTATGTAAAAATTTGAGATGCCTTTCTTTTTTTATTTTTTTTTTATGTTACAAGGGGGCAGACGAGCGGGCAGCAGCCACTGAAGTGCCTTCCGGCGCCCATGGACATCTGCACGACCAGAAGGCCAGCAGGAAGAAAGTCAATCGTTAACGATTAGACCCATTTTAAAGGTACTGTCTCTGACAGATAGCTGATAGCAGAGGCTGCTTTTATATAATAAAGGTCCGTGCAAAAAAAAAAAACTCAACGCGGAAATTTTCAACGCGGATGATGCCACGGGTGACACCTAGTATAATAGTATAGATTTAAAAAAGAAATTTTTGTAGTCTCTTGTAGCAAGTTTTAGTCTATCTTTCTATATATCTTTTGAAATTATTCATTAAGAAACATTAAAGCATAGATAAAACATTATATAATGTATGTTAAAAATTAGCGTGTCATTTAGTATTAAATGCCAAAATTAAACGTCAAACGATTGATTGATTTAATACTAAATGTTAATAATAAATGTATTTTTTAATAGATTAAAGATCAAGATTTTTTTTTGGTTTCATATATGACGATATATTATTGTCTAATTTTAATTGCAGTGTGAATAAAGCAATAAAAATATAAATATCTAGTAAACCTAATAATATAAATTTTAAATGTCATATAATGTTAACTGAGTTTAACAAGAATATTTATTTTTTCTTTAAATTACTTCCACACTTTTGAAGCGTTTAAAATATATTATGTACTGTTTAAATAAGTATAATGTTTCCGAAAAGTCTTACTTTATATCTAGAAGTTATTTTTTTTATAACCTACAATTTATACCAAAACATTAAATGGTAACCTCCAATAGACGTAAACACGTGAAAAGTTTTCCTTTTACTTTTTTCTTTTTTTATTTACTTCACTGCACTTGCAAAGGTAAAACCTCTTTGCGTAGAAACGTGCAGATGTCCATGGGCGTCGGTAGGCACTTCGGTACCTGCTGCCTGCTCGTCTGCCCCCTTGTAACATAAAAAATAAAAAATAAAAATATATAAAAATGGCAAAACCTAGGAATCCAGGCACTGTTAATAAATCTTTATCTAAACTTTTAAACTGTATTTTTAACAATACATAAAAAATCTTTTACAAAATTTAGTCGTACATGTTTTTTTAATTACCTTATAAACAACTGAAAAAGGAGGTTAGAGTTTTTACTTATATCTAAAGAACTGTTTCAGATATTTCAAATCTAAAAAGGATTCATAAAAAGGGAAAATTTCATAAAAGAAACTCCAGTCGCCAGAAACTCTGTGTTCATTGTTTATACTGATAATTTAATACTGAAAATAGGCGTAAGCGCTTCAATTCCGGTATGGGGACGCGGTGACTGAAACGACTACGTTACATAAATATATTTTGTACTCCTTTTACTATCAATTTATAAGTTTAATAAAAATAAGGTGTTTATTCAATTTATTTATTTACGTTGGAAAAAAGTCAAAAAGTTCTCAATAAGCTAGACGAAAAATTTATAAGGAAGCGGCGCCGTCACCGAAAATAAAGTTGTTTTAATAAAATTAGCTAAATTTTTCTTGTACTTCGTAAGATCCCGTCATAAAAAATTGAAAAACTTTTTTAGTTACTTAATTATATATTTTTTTAAAACGAACAAAAAATGCACAATCGGAGGAATGGCGTTAGTTTAAAGAAATATAATTACCAAACTATGAAAGGATTTTTGGATCAAAAATATACTGGCTGAAGTTTTCCCACGTCATTTCTATACTGTGAAATTTACAATAATTTGTACAGTTCATATTTAGTTCCGCGTACCTTTGCATGTGTGTCAATTGTATTGTTATAAAAGTAAATTAAATTATTTTTTAGTTACATTTGCCTAAATTTTGTTAGTAAAAATGCTCTTAGATTGTATTTTGATACCTATTTCGTTCATACCATAGTTCTTTTTAATATTTGATTTACCCCCTTTAACGAGAAAAGTTAAACGTCAATCATTTGTACATAATGCGGTATATAGGGTCGTACAAACGCGTTGTACGAGAATATTTTTACAATGCGTTTTCCTACATATCGGAACAAATCTACCGCATTATATGGGGGAAATACAGTATAACTAATGTACAATTTCAGAAGTAACATAGATGCATATTATCCTTTCTTTCATTTTATGTTTCTTTCTGGAAACATAGAGATATGTTATTAATTCTTACTCTTTTTATATAATTTTAATCTTTTTATTTTAATAAATTCAATTTACATGTTCTCTATTTCCACAAATACAAACTAATCTATAAAGGCAAATCCATTTTGCCAAACAAAAGCCCTATTATCTGATATAACAATTTACTAAGTTAAATATCTGTTTAAGATATTATCTTCTTTTTCCTAGCGTCATCCTGTTCTGATACCGGGGTCTACTTAGATTGCAGAGGATATGGCTGTAGGGCGAGTTCAGAAGATCGATTGTCATCTGACATCATCCTCGGAACCCCCACAATCTCTATACTGTCTATCTCTAACTTATAATACACAGGAAATTCCAATCACCGTTTGTTAATTAACACAATTTTGCCGCATCAACGTCGTCATTGACGTTAAAAAAACATTTTTAAATACTGGGCCCATTTATTTTACATTCGTGGAGCCCATTTTATTCTATAGTTTGGTTATTATAATTCTTTTAATCTAACAAAAAATGAAAAATCGGACTACCGGTATAAAAAATATTTTTTATGATATCATTCTTATTTTTGTTGGATCCAAAAAAAAAAAATTTTTAACTTAAACAAAAATAAATCTTTATTTGTTTATAAAAAAAAGTTTTCTTTAATAATTTGAAATTTTTTTTTGGTATTATAACCTTGAAGGACTGAATTTATGTTTAAAAAATATTTTAAATGACAAATTCAAATCATATATAACCGTTTTTTAAGTATTTCATAAATATGAAATATTAGTTAAGAATTTTTTACCTACAAAATGTAAAAAAAAATCTATAAAATTGCAAAAAATATGTTTTATTCGTAATTTACGACGTTGTCGTATTTTTTTTTCTAAAATGCTAAAAATGACACATTTCCAAAATGTTGGAGCGTGTAATTTATATTAAAAAAAAACAGTAAACCTTTTTATCAAAAATTCTTAAACTTTGTTATTTAGGAAACAATTTTTATAAACAAATGTTTTTTTTTAAATTTATGAATATTTTTTTGGATTCAAAAAAGATAGCGGAGTGCGGTTAGACGCAAAAATTGCAAAAGCTCAGAATCCAACGCCAGTCAGTGAATCTTTATAAAAACTTTTGAAACGAATTTGTAACTATTGATAAAAAATCTTTTAAAAAATGTTACGCGAATTTTTTAATTATTTAATAAGCAATTGAAGTCAATAAAAGAAGGGCCTGATATTTTGCTTATATCTCAAAAAATATTTAAGATATTTCAAATCTGAAAAATAAAAGAGAAAATTGCCTAAAAGAAAGACTAACCTCTCGATACTCTGTTTTCATTATTTATAGTGATAATTTAATACTGAAAATAAGCCTCTGCGCCTCAATTCCAGTATGGGGACGCGATGACTGAAACGACTAAGTTAGATAAATTACTTTTTACCTTTTCAATATTAATTTAACAATTTGAAAAAAATATGGTGTATTGGGAAAAGAATTTAAAAGTGACCGAGATGAACGAAATTTATACAGCATCCGTGCCGATATTGAAGCTAACGAAACATGTTAAAATAACTAGACTAAATTTGTTTTGCTTCATGAAGCCCTAATTTTTTACCTAGTCATTAAAATTGCGTAATAAAAGTTTGAAAAACTTTTATAATTATTTCAATAGTTATGTTTTTTTAAACTAACAACGTTACTGCGATTTTATAGTTTTTGTTCGTTTAAAAAAATCCTAATTACTATACTATATTTTTAAAACTTTTATTGAAGAGGTATATAAGTAAGGCTCCATGAACAAAACAAATTTAGGGTAGTTATTTACACATGTTTTCTTATCTTCCATGACGGCGCGGGTGCTGTATAAATTTCGTTCGTCTAGGTCATTGAAAATTTCACTTTAAAATTTATTTCCAACGTAAATAAATTACTTGGAATATTAACAATACCATGGTAACTTAAAATTTTTCAATTAATATTCAATAGGAAAAAAATGTAACATAGTTGTTTCAGCCACCGCGTCATACACCGCGGAATTGAGGCACGGAGGCCTATTTTCAGTATTAAATTATCACTATAAAGGTTAAAGAAGATCTTCTTCGTTATGAACTTTTTTTTAAATTCCTAATTATTAAAATTTTGAAAATATTTGCAGAAAATTAAATATACCTTCTTTTCTTCATCTTTTTTTGAGATATCCAATTGCATATTTACACAATATGAGAACATGCACGATAACTTATTTATGTCCATATTACAACCCACTTCTAGAGGCCAAATAAATTATGAAACGAAAGACAAGATTATAACAGACAAGAAAATTACGAAATCAACATATTTAAAAAAATACGCGAAAAACACACGGGGAATATCAACACTAAAATTGAAATTCTGAAGACTCTATGTTTCATTTTTTTATTTGATTGTTAAATATTTAAAACATAAAAAATAGATAATTAAGATGCCAGCATTGGTCTATCGACACGCAAACCATAAAGGCTTATAAACGGTTAGGGTTTAATTGCCGATTACGTAAAGGAAAAGTTATTTTCGGAGGGAGTGTCACGTGATATTACTATTTCAAACTGCCTTGGTGGTCCTGTTAATCCTTCGGTCCCGATTATTGCCACAAATTAGTAATTCAGTGGGATTAGCAACAATCCTAAAGATTTACACAGCTTTATACCATTATATTTTCGAATTAGTTGAGTAAGTCAGTTTGTTGATATAAAATTTTATAAAATATAAGTCAATAATTTAAGGCAAAAGTGGAGTAGGCAGACGTTGTCTAGTCCGAGTTTAGGCTCGTCTCTTCTTAGCCTGTTAACCAATCTCCTTTGTCTCTTTTATAAAACGTGACACGGGTCAAATGTTTTATGAAATAATAATTTTACAAGGCGCGTTAGTCAAAAGGCCTAGTACGAACGTTATCTACTTAAACTATTTTGTGTAAGTAGTGAACAAATCTGCATTTTTTAGTTCATTTTAAATAATCTTTCGATTTGTCCTATTTTTCTTTTCTTTCAAACCTTCCCGGAAAAAAGGAATGACATAATTTATATCGGTAGAGCTGTTTTCGACTTTTAGCCGGATTAACGAACAACGATTGAGTTTTATATACATACATATATAGAAGTAATTACTTGACAGTGATAAGAGTAGTCCATGCACGTGTGATTTTCTAAAATTTACTTCTAGACCTTCAAAAGCACACACTTATTGACCGTGAACAAACATGCGAACCTTCTGGTAGGTAGGTGCCCTATGTAGGTCCGTCAGTAGTTACCACGGTACACCGCCTGACCGTTAATCGAAGTTGTAATAAAAAACAATAGCAATAATAGATGATGGGCTACATCTAGTTTATTCTGTAAACACTAGGGGATACACTATTAACACTATTCCAGCTATTGACCACTCAAATTTACTCTATCAACCTCACGTTCCTTTGCGTTACCGCTTAATTCGACAAATCGTGGTAACCAATCAGCGCAATGGCGGAAATACGGCATACAGTCGTATGCCGAAAACGACAAAAGTACTTTACCTGTACAAAAAACTTTACTACAGAGTCTGTTTGCGCGGCGCTACGGCCAAGAACGTGGTGATAGTCTGGTCAGTGTCGCAAGTTTAATGACATTTCCTCATCTTGAAAATGAGAAGAAATGTGTTTTTTTTTAAGTGTGTCTGTTTGTGTTGAGGGATCATCTCAAAACCGGCTGGAAATAGGTAATAACTTAGGTAATTTAGTTGTAACAGAAGAATTCGGGTTCCGAATAAAAAATTAAAACAATCGATTAACCAAACCATTGAATCCAACACGGACGACGTCAATTAGTAAATAATAAATTGAAGACATTTCTAGTTACTTCAGAACATAGTCATTACCATTTCATTTGATTCTATAAAATATAAGTAGACGCCAACGATGATTATAGAATAGGGGATATAATTAATAAATTGAAAATGTAAGTATTACCCACTTAGTTCGATGAAATATAAATGCGGATGAAGGAATTATCGCGTGTAAATTCTTTATTGTATGTAGAATGGAAAACAATTCACATGAAGGAAAGGAAAATGTGGGTTAGGAAAACGTGACCTGATCATTTACATTTTATCTCCCGTTGGTAAACTAAGTTTCAACGGTTACGCAGTTACTTTAGTAAAATTCTATATATGAAGCTCTCTTTATAAAGTAAAACGTTACTTTTGTACTAAAATTCTTTAATTTCATTATTCAAATTTTTTCTTAGCTAAATATATCAGCTCTTGACTACGATTGCATTTAAAGAAGAATATACAACGTATTCAAGTGATAACAAGGGTATTTATTGTTGACATCCACTAAAAACGAATTAGGAGGTCATAGGTCTCTCGCGAGTTTAATTTTTCGCGGACAAAGTCGCGGGAAACAATTATTTTAGTATATGAATAAATTGTTTTTCCTTTAAAACTATATTGCTTTACAAGATTATGTCTATTATAAACGTAAAGAGCAAACGGTAGGTGGTTCGAACTCAACACTACCTGATGGCTCACACATATACAGGCGGCATTTGAGGAATGAGTATGCTAGATATAGTCTGTCAACAAATGCCCTATCTACTCCACACAAGAAGAGATGGTATCGCAGACATCCATAGTAGATATGTCTACTAATGTAGAAATCTATAGGTAGTCTGTGTTACCAACACCGGTAGTAGTGTAGACATAATGTTCTAATTATCTCGACTGAGCTAAGTAGCTCGAACTACGCAATTACAATTCGAATACGTGCTGTAATTATAATGCGGTAGAATTATATAGATGGTATTTCTGCTTACAGCCCGTACCATCCGAATCCTTTTTTTTCCTAAATGGATTCCTTTATATCCTTTTACATATCCCTTATTCCTTATATAATTTAATGAATTCCTTAATTCAATCCTTTTGGAAACGCTTTAAAA
>JANCMC010009281.1:0-17858 GCA_024363005.1 Charaxes varanes | reverse complement strand
TTAAGTGTGCATTATTAAACAAAGATTTCAAAATTAATTCAACATTAAGTAATTGTTATTTATATTGAATATGTTAATGAAACTCAAGTACACTTCAAAATTGCATTTTGAGTTGTTTTGTTTTAGTGGACTTGTAATTAAAATATTTATTCGACAATAGAAGTAGATACCGACAAAGAAAAAAAACCTTCGAAAAGATGGTAATAGTTTCCTACTTATAAGACCTTCGTTTCCTGCTAATATCTGTTTCTATCGGTGATATTATAAAGGTGAAATCTTCACATAGTGTATCCATGGAAACATTTACTGCCTGTCAATATAGCATTTAGGTGTATAAAGCGACAAGTCTGGCAACGCTGTGATTAACCGTCTAATGACACCAGTTTAAAGCAATAATTTAATTATATAAGATTCTGCACATTTTAACGTTGACTATTGCTATTATGATAAAAAAAAAACTTAAAAATAAAATTTAATTACATTATAGTCAATATTGCTATATCTGATGTATCACAATTGAAATGTCGGCGATCGTTCTACCTAAAAGGCTGGTTTTATGCCGGAGCCAGACAATGCTCCATTTGAATGATTATGTAGTGTGGCTGAAGGCTTTCTGTAACTGCGCTAAGTTTTGTAGTACTTTGTAGTCTTGAAGGACAAAAATGTACAAACACTTTGAGCTATGTCTGGCTCTGACATAAAATCAGCCTAACATGTTTCAAACGTCATAAAACGACGTGTAGTGTTTGCAGGTGTTGCAGCATTGCTGTGAAAATTCTCAAGTAAAAATAGTCACCGTCAAAAAAGAGAATATCATCGGTTAGGTAGTTAAAAATGTAGTTAATCTTAATATATAGTTATGGAATCATAAGGAAATATACATGGTTGTGTATAGAATTGTTAGAAAGTAATAATAAATACTCTGCCAATAATTTATGGAATTGGGTAATTGACTAATTTTGATAATAGAAAATGTTATACCTAGTATACATATTTGCACATGTATGTACGAACATTATATAGGTAGATGTATTGTTGTTCTTTTTCCGTTTGTTATGCATTTTAAAGAACATAATTGAATCCATTTTTGTCTATTACTTAGATCGCGTTACGGATACACGAGGCGCATCGCGTCGCATGTGGCGTGTCTCGCGGCGTGTAAACTCCATGGTACCGTAATCGCTTCTCCGTAGATTCACTTACACAACGCCATAATACGTTTGAATTCGGTACGCGCGATGCCTCGCGTCTTCGTAAATGATGCCTTAGGCATATTTTGGTATTGGTAACACTCCATTTGATTCCGCAAGAAACATTGAAATTACCAGACG
This sequence comes from Charaxes varanes, assembly GCA_024363005.1. Lineage (NCBI taxonomy): Eukaryota > Metazoa > Arthropoda > Insecta > Lepidoptera > Nymphalidae > Charaxes > Charaxes varanes. The sequence goes on along the minus strand of JANCMC010009281.1, from coordinate 16,527 downwards.
AGTGAAATCATGTCATCATTATATTCAATAATAAAATAGAACGGAAATAAATGGAAAATGAGTATCAATCAGGGCCGGCCCTTACCATAGGGCGAACGGAGCGGCCTATCCAGGCGTCGAGTCCCAGGGAGAGCGTCTAGGGGCAACTCTTAATATGCGAATATTTTTTATATATTTTATATTAAAATAAACAGTACAAGTAAGGGGGCGCCATAATTGGTAACATAAATCTCCATCCTAAAATTTATCTCGGGCCGACACTGAGTATCATTTCAGGAGACGCTAAATGTATATGCGCTTTAATGTCGTATACTGCTATAATTATATATTTGTTTAATCATGTTTCAGTAATAAATTATCAAGTTCTCTCTAAGTTAGTGCAAATAAAGTTGCATGATGCTATTACTTTTACACTTAGTGACATACACAGAAAATAATGCTTATAAAAAATCTCAACTTTAGTTTGAGGACAGGAATTATCGGTTCATGATAAACATTCAACTAAAATTATATTACTGGCTTAAATTCATTACGTGTGTATGTTCCGATATACACTGCGACCACTGTAAGTAGAGACGTCAATTTTATATACTGTAAACGTGTTCCTTTTTCGTTTGTTATACTGATTACAGTTTAAAACGGATCGCGGTCCAGTATACTGACATCCCCATGAAATTTTTCCAGATTGCCTTTTTCAATAAGAAAAAATAAACAATCTGTCTTCACCTACGATTAATTAATAATATAATACTGGTAATTTGTTTAACTAGAGCGGATTAATACGGTATTCTTAAAAATAGCGTCGCAAATATACTATTTTGTAATATGTAAAAGATAAAAATCATTCCTGAGGGTTATACTTAGGAGATAGACATATGCCATCGCGGACTTTATTATAGATTATTTTTTATATTTATTCTATATTATTTTGTTCTATCTAATAAGGTATACCCAGTAAACGCAACGTAAGTGCACAAAAATACCTTTTTTACGACATCTCGTTACAATTCATTGATATTATTTGATCTACTATTATATATATATGTGTTATACGTATTAATATTCCTCATGAATCACTCTATCTGTTGGTGTAAACCGCATGATCCGTTCAGTAATTTTTGAGTGTATCGCGAACAGACAGACAGACGCGGCGGAAGACTTTGTTTTAGCTTATGTAAGGAAAATTATGATAAGGAATGTATAAATTATAGTTGATTTCTGTGTATATTTTTTTTGCAGTTGAGTCTTCGCGACAATCCGCTTGTGGTGAGATTTGTTAGAGACATGACCCTGCAGCCGCCGTCCTTACTCGAGCTGGCAGGTCGGGTCATAAAGTTGCACGATATTCCAATTCAAAATGGAGACGTGCCCGCTACATTGATTAAATATTTATCATCGGGTCAGTGCTGTGTGAACCCTAAATGCAGAGGTATTTTTTACCTTTTTTATTTCTCTTTGTATCCTAACACTTGTACTGTATATGGAGATTAGAATGAAAGGAGTAACATGTCTGTACATTAAATATGTCCGTCGAATTACGAAAGTAGGGAGGGGCGCCACATCTGCTACATTCATACCATATTGCCGGCGCCAGACATAGCTCAAAGTGTTTGTACATTTCTTTCCTTAAAGACTACAAAGTTCCACGAAACTTAACGTAACTACACAAAGTCCCCGGCCACACTACGTAATCATTCAAATGAAGCTATGTCTGGCGCCATAATTAGATTTGTCTACACCAACCAGCGCCATTCTGGAAGGATATTGATCAATTCATCTTCTATTCCTACGTTCATACATACCATCAGCGCCATTCTGGACGGTTATTGAACTAGTGCCTGAGCCATAATGTTGGACACTTTTTCAACTTTTCTCCCGGAGATAATATTCCTTATATTCTAATCTCCATAGCTTTGTGGAGAATTAATTCAATGTCGTGTAATCAGAAATGGTATATAATAAGAGCCTGTTTATATTTTATTGTTTATTATAAATTATTATTTAAAATAAAAATAGCCAAGAGGGTATCAAGACCCGCTTATATAGAAATTAGAAAGGTTCCGTATATGATACACGATAAAGGTATTTGTGAAATAACTTAAAAAGTTGTTGTCCGATTTCGCTAAAATGATTTCCTAGTAGTGAGTTTTTAGCATTCCTATCATCATGCAAAATTTGAAGTCTCTACTTCTAATAATTTGGAAAGTCTAGAGGGGGCCACCTTGCAGGCGGACAGACGGACGGACGGGCATTTATGGATTGAATCACTGGATTGATATAATTTAAAGATATCTTGAAGCTCCTAATCTGAAAAAATATACCTTAAAGATGTGTGGTGATAATTATTTTAGTTAGATTGATCCAACTTTGTGTGGTCCTAGGAAGAAGTTCGACGCGACTTTAACTCGGATGGTTAATGTCCGATATACATACATATGTGCCTATGATAGCAAGTGTCTAACATTTGGTGTAATATAAACACTTAAAATCATCCAACGATATATGAAGACTGTACTACAACCAACTAGTCATGTCAAAGTTGAGCGATGAACGATACTAAATGCCCGCTGGTGAACTTAATTTCTATAATTTTTGACGTGATAACGTCACGCACGAAAGGGCATGACTCATTGTCACGTTCCGCTTGAGCCGAGCGGGCAATCGAGGGCGCAAAAACAAGCGATGAATAGGCACGATCGACCTTAACGTAAAATGATTGACCGTAAACCGACTTCACTTTTAGAATTCTTAAGTATGACTTTCTTAAGGCAGATATTGCCTAAAGATCCACTATTAACTTAGGATTCTAGAATGACGTCCTTCTCGCCTCACCTGAAAATCGTTGCAAGTTATTGTCATAAGAATGATCGGCATATTTTTTAAATTTAGTATAAAACTTTTTTATAAGCTTTACTGTTGTGTTTTTGTTTTTCAAATAGATAACGCTAATCTGTCGCCACAGGCTAAAAGTCTTTTAAAATAAACTAATAAGTCTCACTATGTATAAAAAATGCTTCTGAGATAACGCGGTCATAGGTTAAATTACTTTAATGGTTTTGTAAAATTGTTTACATAATTAAGTATTCATAACATATGTATAATATAGAGGACATATGATGCTAACAATCTACTGTGTGTCCCATTGTTATTTTATAAAGAACATGAGAGTATGCCACACAGTGATCAAATAAGTGTACAAATATTTGAAGCTATAGTCTGACGGGCTGGCTATAGGAGACATCACTAAGCGATTTTGTGATTGACCCGTCTAAATAAACAAAGTGACCGAGAGTATGTCAAGACACTCTTATATAGTAGGGTTCCGTATCTGTTACGCGATAAAAATATATGTATATATGTAAAATAACTTCGATAGCTGTTATCCGTTTTCACTCAAAATATTTTTTCTAATGATTTTTTAGCATGTCCTATCAAAATGGAGTTTCAAATCGCTAAATCTAATACTTTGAAAATCCTAGGGGAAAGGTCAACCTTGCGGACGGATAGACGGACATGGCGAAACTATAAGGGTTCCTTGTAAGAGTACGGAACCCTAAAAAATGGCAATTTGGTAGTAATTGATGTCATTTAATTTTCAGGAGTCTTCTTCGACAACCGAGTTGAACACATAAAATTTGTTGACTTCTGCGGCAGATACAGGATTCCTCTTCTTCAATATTTGTGTAGTTCTAAGTGTATAACCGGCAGCTGGGAGAGCCGTGAAGTGTATAGTAATGCTCCATCTCATATGATGAGAAAAGTCCTTTTAGGTTAAGGCCGTGTGCACTTTGGACAGGAATTTGCATCGTACGCAAACGTACGTACTGGTAGGGGACGTCGTGATGCTAAATTTGTAGTCATTATACAGTTATGAGGTTCTTTTGGATTACGTAGATTAGATGAAAAATAAAAGGTTATGTCAAGGTAAGGTTGTCAATAACGCCTGGAGCGTAGGCACCATATGGTTTTACCTATATTGCCTTGAGAAAATTATCAGATTATATTTTTTCCGTAATCCTTAAAGGATGCCCTTCAAAATAAAATAAAGGCGCTCTTTTATTTCGATGGCTACGCTTTTTTTTTACAACTATATGACTCTCCCATTGTCCATTGCCATGCTTAATTCGTCAGATTACTGAAATGCAAACCTAATTCCATGTAATTAACTTACCTTGTCTCAATCTAACACGCTCGAGTTTCTCTAAGGGTCGATTTTTATTTACTCAACGAACGCCCTAGAACAGTTTACGTTCGCATGTACTCTACATTATAGGATGCATGAAGTCTCCCTATATAGTTTTCTGACACGCTTGTAATAAAAGGCAAAATCCCCTTTAGAGCTCCCTACCATACATGTTCAAAAGAATGGAATGTGACTTGGATTCGATTTTTCTCCGTCACAGCAGTTTTCATCCGTTAAGCTCTGTATCCATTCTTAACGTACGAATGCAAATTAAGTCCTTAGCTAGTCCAAGTTCGGATTGGTTTTGTAGGTAGCCATACATACGAGTAATTGGCAGTATGCACACTCCTGTGCGACTGCAAAGCTCAGTATCATTTGTGTGTGTTCATACAAGTAAAATACGTACAAAAATGTATCTACATAAAGTGCATACGGCCCTATAGTCACTACCAAACCTGATATTTGAAAATTTTGATAATATAAATTATATAATACATGAATCTGCAATTTTAAAGAAAATCTGATTTTCAAATTATATTACAGACAATTAAACAAACACAACAACAAAAATAATGATTAACATATTAAGGTTCCATTTAATGGCTTAGTGTATGGCTGAATAAAATACAAAATTTTAAATTCATAATATGAAATATCAGGTAGGCGTGTACATAGACAAAGCATTTAAAACAACATGACACATTAAATATTATCTATAAAACATGTAACATATATTTCTTTATAAAAATATTTTAATTTTAACAAAAATTTATATTACTTTATAAAACTTATTTTTATATTAAAAGGGTCCATGTTAAATAAAAGATTTAAAGTTTGTAAATTTTGAAGTTATTGTTTATAATACACAAATTGTTTACCTATTCTATTTTTGTTTATGCAATAAATTGATTTGTTTTATATAATAGGAGTTGTATTATTGATTTTCTACCAAGAACTTCATTCGCGCTTCCTTTCCTCTCATTATGGCAGCCTTGAAAAGTTTACAATATAGCTCAATAGCTACTGGTGTATCATCATTTCCTGGTACTGGATATGTGATTAAATTGGGGCTACAATTTGAATCTACAATACCAATTGTAGGTATCAACATTTTTGCACTATCTCGAACTGCAGTGTGCTGATTCAGAATATTATTTTGTGTATTTAAAAATATACATAGGTCTGGTAACCTGGTGATTGCACCAAACTGATGGTTTGCATTTGTAAAGATGCCTCCTCTCCAAAACCTTGTATGAGCATATTCACCACATTCTTGTGCTATTTTCTCCACATGATGTGCATTAAGTGCATTTCTATTAAAGAAGCAAATAATACCTCCTCTATATGCAATATGAGCAGTAAAATTAAGTGCTTTCCGCATATGCTCAGCTGTTATATCTAGATCAAAAATTAAATGCCCTTGTCTCGATCCATATATATAAGGAGCCATAAATTCATTAAGCGAGCCCTCCTTGTGTCCATAATGAACTCTGGCATCAAAAAGATCCTTAACAGTAAACAAATTGTGCACTTGAAAGTAGTCTGGATGTTCTAGTGGATTGCTATGTGTTACCTTACCTGTAAGTTACAAGAAAACATATTTTTATACTAAATAAAAGTCTAGTTTTATTCCGTATCTTAAGTTCAGAGTATTATAATTATTTTTTGAAATTAGTTGATATTTTAAAATTACACTTACTTTCTTGAGGATTTTCCGTTTGCTCTATTAGAGGGGCTGTTGAATTTTGTCGGCCAAATAGAAATTTATTATATACAAGACGGTCTGAAAAAAATATTAAATTAAAAGGTTTAATCATTAATTTGGTCATACATAACCTACATTTATCGTGTAATTACTCACTAAGTTGTCTCGGTAACATGGTCACAATATGCTACGAAATTTGTAACAATTCCAGTAATCGTAATATAAGTTACTGGTATCAATCCTACATCCAAATATAAACAGTTCTTCCTCTTATCCTACATTAGTCCATCAATAATGTATTAATGACATATGTGACTATAGAATGTTCTCAGATTACAGTTATGCAAATTACAATCTGAGATTGTTAATCTAAGTAGCTAAACTGAGTATACAACATACAATTATACAGGCACGACCGACCGACGACACGACGAAACCGGAGCCAGACGTAACTCAAAGGGTTTGTACATTTTTGTCATTGAAATCTAAAAAGTTCTACAGAACTTTGTGAAGTTACACAAAGTACCCGGCCATTCTACATAATATATGTAATGAAGCTATGTCTGGCAACGGCATTATACGTACAAACTGTCAAAATATACAACTGAAACTAAGTTGACATTTCATAATAAGTCACGAAAACATTACGTTCTTTTAATTTATTTTTTGCTGGTGACTGTTTTTATACATGAATTATTCATATCTGTGATTTTTGTTGATCAAGAACTTTAATCAATAAAAATATAAATTTATAATATAATAAATAAATATTTACAGAATTGTATTTTCTACTTCCTGTGTGATCTTAATTATTCAGAATGTCAAAAAAGAATATACAAGACTTGGACTTATATGGTTTACTGGAAATTCAAATAACAGCAACAGAAGCAGAGGTAAAAGAAACTAAAACAGCTTTAATATTTCTATCCTTACTTTAATGTAACAGTGCTCCAGCTAAGCACATTTTTAGTATTTGCCATAAAGTTGTCTAACTATATCTTTTATATTTGAAGATTACTTATTGTTCATTTAGTTACTAACCAATAATAATACACTAAATACTTTTACTTTATTAATCAGCGCTGTGCATACTAAATCTTTTTATTTTTAAATAAGAATTAAAGCTTTTTTTTTAGTCAACCTATAGTGTCAAACCGTTGAGAGAAGGCCTCTCCCCTCTCAAACTATTCTTCCCTTTCTTTGGCTACTTGAACCATGTCTTCTGCGAAGACATCCAAGTCATCTCTCAACCTCTTTCCCAGCATACCAGTTTGTCGGTAGCCATAAGTTGTACTCCATAATGTTGTAACATAGGCCTACTTTTGTACCTGTGAAAACCCTTACTATTTTTAAATCATTACCATTTGGTAGATGAAGACCATACAACAAGATTGGAACTTTATATTTTTTATTGTATATATTACCAATGAATCTATAACATAGCTTCACATACAATTATTATAACTAGAGATTGCTGGCTGGTCAAAATTCAGGCAGAAATCTTGTAGATTTGTGTACCATATGCTTATTTAAAGCTATGTACAATTCTTTATTCTTAGTACAACAACATAATATGACAAATCAATCCCATTAAATGTATGTAATCACATAATACTAATATGTATACAAATGTTGTAAATCATTTGGCACTGTTCTTTGTGACTTTAATTTAATAATTTAATATATTTATCTCTATATCCACTATTTTTTACAAACTTTACAAATTAATATATATTATATTTGTTTACAGATTAAAAAAGCTTATCGTAAGAAAGCCTTACAATGCCATCCAGATAAAAATCCAGATGACCCGAAAGCTGCAGAGACATTTCATGAATTATCACATGCCTTGGAAATACTAACAGATGCAGCCGCAAGAGCTGCTTATGACAAAGTACTAAATGCCAAAGCAGCGGCAAAATTAAGACATCAGCAATTAGATAGTAAGAGACAGAAGCTTAAAGAAGAATTAGAGAGGCGTGAAAATGAAGCGGCTGGTGGTTCAAGTAATAATTTAACGGATGACCAAAAACTTGCTGCAGAGATTGAAAGATTACGAAAAGAAGGTAGCCGACTATTGATGGAAGAACAGCAACGTGTCAAAGAGGAAATTATGAGAAGTATGAAAAATATTAATGAACCAGTATGGGATTCCAGTCTGAATAGAATTAAAATTAGTTGGAAAGCTGATAAAAATGATGCAAGTAATGGTGGATATGATGAGGCAAATTTGAAAAGATATCTCAAGAAATATGGTGATATTGTTGCATTAATAGTGTCAAGTAAAAAAAAGGGCAGGGCACTAGTAGAGTTTACTACTAGGGAAGCTTCAGAAATGGCTGTTGAATTTGAAAAAGGTAATAATCTCATTAATTTACAAAAAATATATAATCTATGTAAATAAAAATCAATTGTTATTCATTAGTCTTACTAAAACTCGAACACCATTCGAACTCCAGTCCCCTCAGGGAAGGTTTAAAAATAAATAAATAAAGGGAAAGTTAAAAGATTACATAAAAATACTATAAAATGCAGATTTGTTCAATCTTTCAGAATACTTTAAATAAACAACTATAAATTTAACATTATTATTTCTTAAAATATTTGGCCAGTGACACGTTTTATGGAGAAGACATAAAGGAATTTTTTTAATTAGCTAATAGCAGACAAGCCAAAATTCAGACAACACAACATTGGCCAGGTCTGCTTGTGTCCGAATATGAAACTTTATTATATAGTATTCTCTGTTTCCAGCAACATTGTCAGTATAAAATTATCCTAGAGAGAGCACTTCATCATTATCATTATGATCGTCCGCTGCTGGGTATAGGCATCCCTTTTTTTATGCCACTCTCCCCAGTGACTTGCCTGTCGCATCGAGCTACCTTCTGTCCTAAAGCATTTAGACCTCGTTAAACTGGCCCTATTGATAAATTTGTTTGGTTGCCTACAAACTATGAACTAAATGCTCGCTAAGTTTTACATTTGTACACCCAAGTTTTTCGAGATTACATATTACTTTTTTACTACGTTGACTTTTCGCTTTTATGGACATTGAAAATAGTAATGCAGATTATATTTGAACTTCCATTTGTTATAGGTCTTCCAGAAAATCCACTCACCTTAAAGTGGGTGAATGAGAGACCTGTGTGGACAACTAAAAAGGAAAAACATACAAGTTCTGTTGTAACAGATAGGGACTATGAATCACTGGTTTTAACAAAACTGAGACAAGCTGCTGAAAGGCAAAGGCTAATAGAAGAAATGATGAAGGAAGATCAATTACAATAATAAAATTTTCAAAGTTTTATTCACTTGGTTTTATTTACAAAAGTTTTTCTTATCATTAATAAATATATGTCTCATTGCAAACAGTGAAATTATTTATCAGCACATAACATGCATTAATTATTGTAAAAATTTTAGTAACTTATCTTTTATGTATTTTGTATTTATCACATATCCTTCTTATTGCTTTTGTACATTGAATGAAGTACAAAAAGAATTTATAAGTGAAAAAGTTGGTATAGGTCTGAAATAAAATTATTTTAGACCTATACCAACATTATCATAACTGATTGTTAACTTGTACTTGATTTATTATTTCAAGATATTCATGTGACATATATCTTTACTATTTAGATTGATTCTTCTGTAAATCTTCTTCATGATTAATTTTTGCCTTTAAAAGATATTTCAAATGGTTTCCATTCTTTTAAAAAATCCAAAACTTTTTTCCTTTGCACATCACCATATTCCTTTTTAGGATTTTTCCATAAGCTGTGATCCAAATCCAACATTCCACCAATAACTTCCTGAAAAAGGAAATCAATATTTTACTATATAAAATTCAATTTTGGATGTGTTAGGGGTCACTCATAAATGAATTTTATGATTTTTTTATGTTTACGTTATTGCCATAGGTCATCCAGGCCGGACATATTCCTTTACTCAAAGACACTAAAGTACTTGTAGAACTTACAGTTCCATGGGAGACCAACATCCCCAAAGTCCATCTGATAAAAACGAACAAGTACTTTGACCTAACCAATGAACTCACTAAAAACGGTTATAAAACCAGCCTATATGCGGTAGAGGTAGAAGCAAGGGGTATACCAGCAAAATCCCTATACAACCTACTAAAAGACCTTGGCTTGTCAAGATCTATCATAAGTTCATTACTAGAAAGGATTTTCCCGGCAACTATTCGAATTTTTCTCGCCCTAAAAACCATCCTTGGACTTCAACGAACATTTAAAAAAAAGAATTGGTAAAATTGAACCAGGCGTTGTTGAGTTATACGCTTACTGCCACATTATGCGATTCATTTTAATATATATAGATTATGAATTTTTCTCACGTCTGTGTAGATAATTAAGGGAAACAAATACAGAAACTTTTGACACAGTCTCTGTTCCCATTCTTGTAAACAAGTTGGAAAGAATTGGGGTTCGAGATAATAATACTTAATCTTTTTTGCAGCTACTTGTCAGAACGGACGCAGCGTGTTAAAATAGGCCACCGTATAAGTGATGTGGAAACAATTAATTATAGGGTTCCCCAAGGAAGCGTGCTTGGGCCAACACTTTTCTTGATATATATAAATGACCTCTGTAATGAGGTCATTAATATATCAATAATGAATATCGTGTCAGGAAAAGTGTTCTCTTATGCTGACGATACAGCGATAGTCTTCGAAGATGATTCTTGGGAGGAAGTACATAAACATGCAACTATTGGGCTGATACAAGTTGCGAACTGGCCAAATACTAATAAATTAACATTAAACACCATAAAAACTAATTATATCTGCTTCGCCATTCGTAACTTGACTCAGCCTGATGACCGATCGATTATAGGATCCGAATTCATGGGTGCAATAACCCAGCCTCTATCACCTGTAATTGTCTATATATATATCGGTATGGTTAATTAGCACGTCTCTGTTCGGATTAAGACCAGCTGAATTTCACCACCGCACGACATCTCGTCAGAACATACACCCAGACTCGAGGCGGGAATCGAACCCACGACCCCGGAGCAGAAGGCAGGATCACTGCCACTGCGCCAACGGTCCAGTCAAAAGTTACTCGAGATGTTTGAATAGCTTCGTCAAGTTAGTATAAGCTGATGAAGCTATACAACGAGCCAAGAAACACTGTTTAAAATCTCAGTATATAATTCTATTTAAAGTTAAATTACACTTTGCATACTGCGCTCTCGAACTACAAAAGTGGTAACAAATTTAAGTGGTAATTGAAATTGAAAATTACCTGTGTGTATCGTCCCAACAAAGTTTATTATATTATTTATGCGCTTAAAATTCGGTCGCGATCGCAGACAAACGACGTCTGTGAAGTGGCATCCACTAATCAAAGCAATCGAATCCTGCATGGATAATCCATGGAGCATTGCTAAGAAATCCGTCTCTTCTACATTTCAGTTTCAAGTGCTGTGTAAATTAACCAAGCTATGGAAGATGACAAACGAACCAAACCACTATTATTGAAGTACGCCCACTGACGAGTATTCACCCATCCCGATGTGCCTTTACATATATTAAAATCAATTTGAAGAATTTTGGCCTTAAATACACGTGGATTCGTGTACGCTAAATCCGTAGTAGGCGCGTAGCTATTCTGGGCGTAAAAATCACTAGAGCGTAGGGTTTTAATGACGAACGGCGTCAGTAAAGGGTAGCTTATTAATAGAAATAATCCGTGATATATATTTGACAAGTTTTCAGGAATATTCGCTCTATATTCCTTTATATAAGAGAGCTTATATTGGTTCTGACGGAGCGGCATAAACTTTAGCGTAGCTGGGTAACTGGGAATATGGGAATATTAAAATAACCAAAAAATATATATTAATATATAAGAGAAAGCAGGGTCACTGTCAACTACGTCAACGGGTCAGTCAATACTTATATATTATAAGGGACAAACGAGCAGACGGTCACCTCAGTGACTACCGACGCCCATGAACATCTGGATGACCAGGCTAGCAGATGCGTAGCCGTGTCGGCCTTTAATGACGAGTAAACTCGGCCACCAGAACTCTCAGAAACTGAAAGAAACGCGACAACGATACTATTACTAGACGTGACAGCATTGCCGTCACTTCACGCCGATCTTATGTGAGAAAGAGATGATGTAAAATCTTCTCATATTAATTGAGAACAGTCGCTTGTCGGTTTGTCGGATAAACTTTTAGGCTTGTTACTCGCTTTTTAGGGTTCCGTAGTCCTACAAGAAACCCTTAATGTTTCCTTCTGTCCGTCTGCAAAGTGGTGCTACCCTAGGATTTCCAAACTATTAGACGTAGAGACTTGAAATTTTCCATGTTGCTAGAACATGCTAAAAACTTAACGGGAAAATTAGTTTGAACGAAATTGGATAATAACTTTTTAGTTATTTAACAAATACGTTTATCTCGTAACATATATCGACCCTTCTATGTCGTGTCTTGACACGCTCTTGGTCAATTTTCAATAATATTTTTTTTTCTTAACGATATAACTAATATAAGTAACATGTCTAAAGGGAAGGGGAAACATTTCTCATAAACTAAAATAGGGCGAAGAGGAATCTAAAATGTCTTAAACAGCAAAATGATAAGAGTTCTTTTTCAAATGACTCACCGGGGTGCGCGTTGTAGTCCCCAAGCATAAAAACTGAGTCCACTTTATAATACACTTACCTTTTTCTAATATAATTACAGTTAATAGGGTAGTTTCGTCAAAAAAAGAAATCCTAATAAATTTTTGTTCCTATTAGTTGACAGAGGTGTAAATATTACATAAATCAAGTGGAATTACTACAATATGTCAGATTGTTAAATATTTTGAAAATATAAATCAATGAAATTGAAGACATAAATCACGTGACTCCATACAGCAATCTGAACGCGTGACGTCACTGCGTGTCAAATAAATTGTCGTTGCCACGTATGCTCCAATCACACTCAAGCACAGTTATTTGTTTAGCAAGTCGTTACATCATACAAGACGCCACGATAGTCACAGCGTTTTGGCAAAATTAACCCGGTGAAAGATTGTTGTACGCTGAAATATTATTTTAGATTGACTGCTAGGCATAATATTAACTACTTTCTGGTATTTCTCATACAGGCATGTTTTTTTTTATTTACGATAGGTTAGCGCTTGACTGTAAGCACACCTAACGAGAAGGAATGATGCAGTCTAAGATGTAGTGTGCTTACCAAGGATATGCCTATTCACTCTTTCTTTGAAGGTATAAGACTATATTACAATAAATACAAGGTTTTGGTTATAGACATATATTATTACAGGTAAACACGTAAATAATAATGAACGTGGCTAAGCGCAAATCTCGAGAACGGCTGGACAAATTAGATTTCCCTGAGGTACACGGAAAGTTTGAATAAAGAGGACCATCACTAGACGTGACAGCATTGCCGCCACTTCACGCCGATCTCATGTGAGAAAGAGGTACTGGTACCCGGACGCCCCGGCCCAATTCGGCTACAAGCATGGCGCTAGCTCTAATTAAAAATACGGTTACGGTTCCGTAAAAAATATTAAAGCCTTCTGAGAAATTGTATTCACTACCGGACATCGCGTCAAAACGACTCCTCTTTCAAAGGTCGGCAGTGCATCTGCGAGCCATCTGACAGTACAATATTGGGCGTCAATAGTCACTTTCTGCATCGTCTTCCCCGTTTGCCTCTTGTATAAAATTAAACTTTGTAAATGTAATGTAATATAAATACTTTGAATTTACCGCGGACAAAGTCGCGGGCTCCATCTAGTCTCACATAAAGACCATTAAATATCCTCGGAGCACGTAACTCCTATTTGAAATCGCTCCCACAATATTGCTCTGCTCCCATATTAGAAAAAACCGCTGCTCGATTTTTTTTAAAGCCGCCCAAACAGAGCGCAACGAATTCTTAATTAAAAATCATAATTATCTACCATTTTAGGGATCCGTACGCGTAGGAATGAATTTTTATTCACGATAATGAGCCTATTGGGCTTCAAAGAACTTGAGCTGCGTGTAATTTCAATCTTCGCTTTTAATTGCATTTGAATTTTTCAAAGTTCGTAATGGAAGGAATGCAAAATGAACGGAAAAGCTCTATGGCTCTATATGACTGGACCGTTGGCGCAGTGGGCAGTGACCCTGCCTTCTGCTCCGGGGGTCGCGGGTTCGATTCCCACCTCGAGTCTGGGTGTAATATCACAAAGTGACATTAATCGGGTCCCACTGTTTTACGTGCCTTCCTAAACACGGAGGAGGTCGGATATCAAATTTAAACCAGTGCTAGAATGGGCCACTCATCCATCACTCGGTCGCAGCAAGAGCTACTTAACGCGTTCGACTCAAATGCCGACCACCGATTAGGCCACGGGGTCTTCCTCATGATAGAATGAGTATTTTTACTAAGTTTTGATGTCTAAAAATTAGAGGTAGCACGCTTGCGGTACTTTTCACCCAAACCACTCCTCAAAGGTCGTCAACGCATCTGCAAGCCCCATGGCCACGGAGATGTCTATGGACATCAGTGGCCACTTAAGTGAACCGAGACATTTGCATTTATACAATTCACTCACACATTGTCGACTCTATCCCACTCTGTCCATAGAGCTTTAGCGACCCAGCTTACTAGCAAGAACACAATATAAATAAATAATTATTTAGGACTATTTCATACACGGTCGTCTGTTCCTAAGGTAGACAACTTAATACCTATGTTATAGATAACGGCTGATTGATGCCAAGGTTTTATTTTTATTGCATATACCCAAACTCGAGGTGGGAATCGAACTCACTATCCCTTAGCGAAAGACAAGGTCACTGTCCACTGCGCCAATTGGCCAGCTCTAGATTAGCTCGTTTTCACAAACAAAATTTTTCACTTTTTTATAGTAATGTAGATAATATATGTCTCAGATGGGTAAGTGAAATAAGTAAATATATACAGGACTATATGACACACGGACGTCTGTTCCTAAGGTAGACAACTTAATGCCTGTGTTATTTAAATACGGCCGTCATAACCACGCTTTGATACATTGTTTTAGTAAGATGTGTACATGTGTGTGTAAATCGTTTAGCATTTGTGTGCGTGAGGTTTTATTTTAATTTTTTAATAATAATAATCTTTATTAACAGGCATCTGGGGCCTACACATATTAGAATTTATAATATTAACAATGTACACATATAACAAAAAACAAAGAATATTCATATAATAGGATGAACAATAACTGATTGAATTAAACTAATTATTAATGTATTAATAATGCATATTTTATTAAAATATAAGCATTCGCTCACCATCAAATATATATAAATTATAATTGTGCCAAATTTCATACTACTAAGTTCGCTCAATTTTCATAAAATGGTAACGAAAGTTTTTTGTGCATTTGTTTGGTGCATCAAAGTGATATAACATTTTAATATCATACTTATATGAATCACCAGTGAAGTGTGCTCAAAATATGCTGTGTTGTACTTAATTATCTTAACAAATATGATATTAAGTGGTACATAATCTCTGATCGGCGCAATCCCCGGCAGTCTCTCAGGTATGTACCGTTATGTAACAGCTTACTTGCTCTGTTAGGATGTTACATAAATACGTCTTGCATCTATGTCTTCGCTCCGTGTAAGAATATGACTAACTAGGTGTCCCTCGCGACTTTGTCCGCGAAAAATTGTGAGAACCCTTAGCTAAGGAGAAGGAGCCATCCTAAGTTATCTTTCTTCTTCTTCGTAGCGTTATCCCGGTCTAGTGACTGGCCCATTGGCCTTTCAGTCATCTAATGATGAATAATTATTTTTCACACAGATATGCAGAAGAATTAGATACATAAAAATATATTATAGTCTTTTATTAACAGTAATATTAGTAATAACAACTAGTAATAATAAAGCATACGTTTATTACTAGTTGTTACCCGCGACTTAGTCCGTGTAAAAATAGGTAAAAAAAGATTCATTTTTAGCGTGACGATATTATATAGCGTATACCTTTCTCAATAAATAGGCTATCTAACACTGAAATAATTTTTATATCAGACCAGTAGTTCCTGAGAGAAGCGCGTTCAAGTAAAAAAAGAAACTCATCAGCTTTATATAACTATATTAGTATAGATAGATATAGATTTTAATTGAACATTACTCAAATATTTGTGTCACCACTGGAATTGTGTGAGTGTAAGTAGGCCTTAACAAACAACCAATACATTTAAGGCAAAAGTTTCTTTTAATATCCCGAAAGGGTAAAGAATTTTCCCGCCAGCACGGTGACTGATGTGTTTTCATCACAAAATATATTAGGGCAACTGTGACGCCTTGTTTTTTCGTCGTCATCCTATATACTTTCTTTTAGTAGTTTTATATAAGCTAGAGATAGACGGTGGCTGGCTGGTCGAAATTCACCCACAAACCTTTTTGCTTACAACGACATATATTGTTCTATTCACAGAAAAATAATCTAATACAACATACGGTTGTCACGATTATTGGACATCATCTTATACATGTGTGTCTAAATGATTTAAATCGTCTGCCATTGGTATGCGTGAGGTTTTATTTTAATTATTGAATATAGTAATATTGCGTATTATAGAAAAATATTAGCA
>JANCMC010009274.1:0-12633 GCA_024363005.1 Charaxes varanes | reverse complement strand
TATAGTACCGACCAGATGAAAGGTCCAGGACAAACGCCATATATTGGAAGTATTTCGAAGATGCGAACAACTCTAAAAATTTTAAAATATCTTTTGAGTTTTACTTTCTTTATTTTTGCTGAAACATTCCCAGAACTAATGTAAAGAAGCCAAACAGACAGAAATCAAATAGGCTCAGGCTTTTTTGAGTTATAGCGAGGAATATACTCAATTTAGATTACACACCGACAGCAGCGCCAACTACCGAGTCCAGTTTCTCTGCAAACCATCTAGGAACTCGTCGGAATATTCACATTTAATTTTATACAAATCGGTCTAGCGTCTTAGGAGCAGTACGGTGAAAAAAGCTTCTTCTACAGTCGATTTTGAATTTATATAGAAATAATGAATCCCTATTACTTTTGGTTGGGCCAATTTAAGTAATTTCTAGTACTTTTCGTTGGAGTTGAAACGAGGATACAAAAGTATTATTGAATAAAAATCGTTCTACTCGAAATATTCGGTAATTTTCTGGTCTGGATTGAAGCATTTGAGTGAACAAGGCTACTCGACTACACTATCGCAAACAATAGCAGTCTGTAGGGCGGTCCGGCACCGGGCGAGAGGCAGGAACTCACGATGCTACCACGCACAGTGCATTCCCAATTCCACGCCCCGCGGCCGACCAGCGACAAGGATGCGAGCGTGTCATTGCATTGTATTCTAATCGTAAGGGACGTTATTAAAATAGTAACCTCACGACCAATACGAGCCTCAATATAATGATTTTCTCGATTTAACGATCTTTTCAAATCCCTTGGGACTGGCTCAATTTTATGCGTTACGTTCTCGAAGTCCCAGGAAACGAAAAAAACGAAAGCGAGATTTCTGTGACATAAAATAATTATGTATGTAAAGACTTGGAGGTTTGGATTAATTTCTATGTTTTGTTACATATTGTGGTCTACAGAATCCACTTGTTACAGCTATAATTTTTTTTCAGCATTTGACACTGTAAAATTGATGGTCTTAATTAAACCTAAAGTGACGATCGAAGGCAACAAAACAATAACTGTACTAAATGGCACAGTTCAGGAAATCGTTTCTACAGTAATTGCAAAACCAGCTCCACGTATCGTGTGGCGTTTGGATAACCATGGAGAACTACTACCTAATTCTGTAAGTTCTGTTTTAAACCCACTTACTACTTCTTTATATATATAAAAATTTCGTGTCACGATATTTCTCCGGGATAAAGTCCAAAGATTATGAAAAGATTTTGAAGAACCAACTCTGATAACAAACATACTCGAAAGTTTTACTTCTGTAAAATTCCTCGACGTTACGGCCATGTAAGTCGTGTGAAATGGAGGTATGAACCTTCATTTGACGTTTCGTTTCAAACGTAAAAGTTCGAGAATAATATTGAGGTGTGACGAAGTCTAAGTTTATCTTAAAATTTGACGTATTGTCTTAGGTGACAACTGAAGAACATAATATTTATAGAAGTATTCTTACACTAAATAGTACTGAGGGACCTATCAATGGAACATATCTTTGTATCGCAGAGAACTCTGAAGGGACGGATAGAGACAAAATAACAGTTAACGTTCGAAGGAAAATGACAATACTGCCAATCTGTTATAAAGTTAAGATAGAAGAAGCGTCACAAATATTTGTAGTAATTAACCTTATGGATTACGTTACTTAATGGTTTTGAAATCAACTAAATAGCGTTATTTCGGTCTAGCACCAGGAGTTCTTAGAGTGCAGAGGATGTGGCTGTGGGGCGGGTTAATATGACCGTCTGGCCGTCTGACTTCATCCCGGAATCTCTACAATCTCACGACTTATATCTCCCAACGACATTAACCGGGATCCACTGCTTTACTTGCCTTCCGACACACGGTGGACGTCAGAGGTCTTTTGAAAACCAGATTTAGAATGATCACCTATCTATATCCCGCGATAAGAACTGCTTAACTTAGTGATCAACCGGGTGGCTACTGATTAAGTTATGGAAAAGGGAATATTAGACATACCTAAAAAGTATTCCTAATATTCTTTTAAAGATAAAAAGGAAGATCCATTACTCACCGGGGTGGCGAAAACGGTGACGAGGAACTTGTCAGGGCGGAAGGCCGCGATGACGCGCGCCAGCAGAGCGTCGTATGCGCGTGCGCACACGTTGGACTCGAACGACACGTAGGAGCACGCAGCCTCCGGCGTGATGTGGATGGTCATGTAGCATCCCTGCCAAAAAGATGATTGAGATAATTTAAACCCCCTTTAAAAAAAAAACAAAAACCATCAAAACTAACTGCTATAATACTGATAATGTGTATTAATTAATCCGGTAGTAAAATAAATTAGACAATATGCTAATAATACTCGTATTATCTAAATCGTTTAGTAAAAAAAACACAACTTATATATGAACATGAGTCCCAAGACTAGTCATGCAGGCCATTTCTTTATGATCATTGTGATTTCAATACCGCTTGAATGGCTTTGTCTGCACCAGTCAAAGGTGTATATGTAATGTACCTTCTACCCGTAGCTGTCTCTGTTAAAAAGTTGCGTTCGGAATATAATACTAGTATTGTACTCTATTTGCGTTTGGCCAGAACTATGGTGATGTTAATGAATTTAAAGGCACAATAGTGGGCGTACTTTAATAATAGTGGCTTGGCTCGTTTGTCATCTTCCATAACTGGCTTAACCCAGACAGCACTTGAAGTTGAAACCCAAAGGAGCCGGATTACTTAGCAATGCTCCATGGAGTGACCGTGCGGGTATCGAGTCCATCGTATTGCAGAGAAAGGAACCATAGCAGCGCCTGGGACTTGCTACCGAGGTGTAGGTTTGAGGGATCCCTTTAATATGCACGGACGCTCACCTCCACTACTAGTGTTCCCATTTTTGTTCAGCCAGTTCTCAATAAACAACTCACAACAGCCCTTACCAAAATCGACATCTTCTAGTAGGTTGTAAATGGATAACGTGGGTAGATAGAAATTCCACACTGTATTAATTCCACAGTATTTAATCTGAGTGTGCTGTCAATTCAGTAATGCTACTTCAACTCCTAGCTGCGTCTCAACCTAAACTCTTTCTCGATCGCGAGGTGACATTTTACAGATGTCATACTCATTCCTTCACTCGGGGTTGCGCCGCGGTGGGGGCATATTAATCAATCCCCGCTACTCCTACGGAATCCTAAAAAGAATGTCGGAAAATCTATGGAGGGGAAAAGGGAATATTAGACATACCTAAAAAGTATTCCTAATATTCTTTTAAAAAAAAAAAAAAAAAAAAAAAAAAAAGTGTATAGTCTATAAGCCTTGTTAGAAGGAGCTACCGTATGATTAGACCTGTCCGTAGAAGTTCCCGAGGATGAGAATGCCACCGCCTGCCAGGCGGGCGGTTGTAAAGGGACGCGCTCAAGTGCTCAGCGTGACTGCATCCGGCCCGACTGAAGAGGCGCACAAATTCTTCCACTGTGGGCATTCTCAGCTCGAGATGTATGACGACATTCTTGACGTATCTCGGTGCTTCTAAGATCAGTCGGAGGCAGCGTGCAGTGGTTAAAAACACATCAATGCATGTTAAAGACTACAGTTAATGACACATCATTATATTCTATTTCACAATAGGTGTCGCTAGTGACATTCTCTTTTGTACATAATTTTAAACTTGCAAGAACAATTTCATTTACCATTTATGTCTGTGCAAAAATAATTTACTCTTATTAAAAATATGTTTATTTTATATACTTTATAAAATTAAGGGAAAGATATTAAAAGTTAGTTCTTCTATTCAACACTAGATGTCGCTATTCACATGCCATTACGTTTCTGAACTGTGGAAACAGATGGCGGTACAATACTATGACATTAATTTTAAATTTTTGCAGTGTTATTTCAAATTGTAAGGAACATTAATGAACCTTTTCCGTATAAGGCTTCCGTAGTCCTTCAAGGAATCTTTATAGTTTCGGCTATCCGTCCGTCCATCCGACCGTCCGTCCGTCCGTCAAGGTAATCTTCCCCTAGGATTTCCAAACTATTAGACGTAGAGAGTTGAGATTTTCCATTGGATAGAACATGCAAAAAACTCAGGTAACGTTTAAAGTTTTTTAACAAATAAATTTATCGCGTACGAGATACGGAATCCTTCTGTATATAGTCTTGGCCAGTTTTGTTTAATTACTTTTGTGGAATGTCAAGTTTATTTTGTCAAAAGAATTTTTTAAAATGTTATTTCAAAATGGATGTATTACATATTAGTACATGCTTAATTTATGCTAATTATGTTTTTTAATGTCGTTAGTGTAATTAAAAAGAGAGAATGTAACTTGCAACGCCATGTGAGAATTTAGACATCCCTATTTGTCACTTCTATCCTAAAATATATGGATTGTACTCTCTATAAAGGGCTGTACCACCTTCTTCAAAAATAAAAAAAGACAGAGAGAATACTTTTTTAATTATATTATTGCAATGTTAGGGTAATTTTTTCGAAAAATTTTTGTCCATTTACGTTTGTTTTTAAGGCAAATATTTTAAATGCATTTATACATATAAGTTAAAAGTATTAAAAAGTCGTTTTATTATTGAAATTCTCTTTTTTAAATCCATCATCCTCTGTTTCTACCTATTGTATATATAAAGTCATACATCTATATTGATGTTTTCTCTATACATACAAATAATATTGAAGTTGTAATATTGAAATTGTTTTTACAAATTGCTTAATTATAACTATATATTAGTACGATACATTTAATAAAAACGGAAGGTAAAAAGTTTTTCTCTGTCTGTTTGTTTATTCTGGGTAGTCTCTGGAACGGCTGGACCGATATGGACAACTTTCATTGGGAGACAGCTGATGTTCCAAGGAGTAATATAGGCTACTTAAGTTTAAGAAAAATTTTTAGGGCCCCGCACAAAAAGAATATCAAAATTTATATATAACCTCTAACTAATAAATGTAATTCAAATATATCTAATTTCTTATAGTCATATGCAGTTTAAAAAAAATTCGTCTCTTCAAATAGATCCATCAATTTTGTTTTTAATAAATAAATATATACAGGACTATATGACACGCGGACATCTGTTCTTGAGGTAGAAAACTTAATGCCTATGTTATAGGTAACAGTCGCCTGTTATACACGAATATATTTCTTGTAGAAATATATAAATACATACATATAAATAATACTCCCAGACTCGAGGCGGAAACGAACACACAACCCGCAGGGCGGTTGGCAGGGACACTGCCTACTGCGCCAACGGGCCAGATTATTATATGTATAGATATTATTGATATATATAGATTAAAGTCTAAAGACGTTGTTTATATAAATCAGTGTAAATAAAGCTTTTTACAACATATGTATCCTTTTAAAATTCATCAAAGGGAATGTCGCAAACGGATAAAAAAACATCCGCATATCAACGCAACATCGACGGGATATCCACACCGAATTTCTCGGTACCATTCATGACGATAAGGCCATATATCGGCAGTAGTAATGCGCGGCAAAGGCGTGTCAGTACTGAGAATGACGTGTCGTGACGTCACTGTGACGTTGTGACGTGCAAGGTCAGTCGCCAGTGAAACGGAACGTATTATAAAATAGTCTCATTATGTCAAGCATTACGTAATTTAAGCGTTTATCTGTTTATACATGACTTTGCCCGCGGCGTCGCTTGCGTCGATTCAGGTTTTGTGTTAGTAGGTCAAGTTTCTAAGTTCGACGACCGTGTTATAATTTTGGTGTTTACTTTTCATGAATTGATTTTTATATTCAAGCTCGGGGTGTAAAAATTTATGGGAGTAAAGTGAAACTTTACATTCGGGCATTGGAGCTGACACACTTTTTTAGAGTTCCGTAGCCCATCAAGGATTCCTTGTAGTTTCGTTCTGTCCGGCGCTATAAATGAAGGCAAAGTTTTTTACTTTGGGTAACATATTCGCTAAGCATGTGTCTTAAATTATGCGTAAACACAGCGCTGATTTTCCGCTGCGACACATTAACCTCACTGCCACGTGATTGATGAACGTCACAGCCTCACCGCTTGACACCTCACAGCCAATAGATGGATGATCCATTCTAGAATAGGTTTTCTAATATCCGACCTCCTCCGTTTTTCGAAAGACACGTAAAAAATGGGTCCCTTTAGAGATTGTGGGGTTTCCGGGGATGACGTTAGAGGACCCTGGTACTGGATAAAGCTAGGTAGAAGATTGGTAATAGACCAGCAGACTACAATCATATTTAAAAGAAGAAAATGTTGCAGTCCACGATGTAACGTGCAAGTCTAGAAGAAACCTATTTTCTCTTCTTTTTATACAAAGTAATGTAATTTTCCCGCTTGTCAAAATATGCTTTGTCAATTGAATAATTGAATTTTTTTGCGATACTGTCTTTTCAACAGCATTAGGCGCGCTCTTCAATAATTAATTATCCTCAATAAATAAGCTAGAGGAAAGCGACATAATTATAATAATTATGACATTTCCTTAATTAAGTCGTTTAGAAGTGCGGTCATATTACAAGTTTGCGGTTTTGTATTTATAAATTTGAATATGTGTTTTATTAAACAATTTCAGTTATTAATTAATCATCCAAATTGTTACTAAAAATAGGTTATATAACATTTTAAAATGAATATCTGACCTCATTCGTCTTTCGAAAAACCTGTGAAACAATGGGTCCCGATTAATGTCACTGAGGGACATAACGGCAGTTGGTCATCCCAACTCGCTCCATAGCCATATCCGCTACAATTTAAGCGGAGACTGATACTGGACCGGGATAATGCTAGGAAGAACAAGACATTTTAAAATTAATAAAACTTTTATCTATGATCACATGCAAAGAAATATGTTGTTACTTTGTATATGTTGTTACGTTGTTACATTTAACGCGCAGGCCTCAACGCAAATAGAACGGTTTTAGACGCCCATAGACAATCGCTATACCAGCAACAAAGTAGGTTCCTGGTCTTTGAAAAATGAGTATGCACTTTTTTTTCATTACCAGTTCGTAGATGCCATGAAGGTCTTTAAGAAATTATTATGGCATTTAAGGAAAATAGACCATTTAAGCAACAGTTTACTCAGACTCGGATTTCGGAGTGAGGTCACTTGGTCTTATGTGACGTCAAACAATGCTGAGATTCTGAGATCTAGGCAGTGGGATTTTACCAAATAAAAAGTTGGACTTTAAGAAATAAGTTTTGAATAATGTTCTTTTATTGACAGTCTGTAAGCATTCGGAAAGGCTGGAGCTGGAAACTGAGGACCTACGACCCACACGAACATTTCGAAGTCGAAGAGTCGACTGTGTTAAGGATAAAAATGCTTTGAAAATTCGTGCTAGGCCCACAGGAGGCCAGTCTTCATCGTGTCTTTTAATCAATACGCTAATGCAATCCGCGTTGCCGCTAAGAAGGGCCCGCTGTGGGCCCAGCACGAATAATTTCAAAGTGAACTGTTCGACTCGAACGGTTCGAAATGCTCGTTTAGGTCGTAGGGCCTCAGTTGCCAGCTCCAATGCTGTGCAAATGTTTGTGCAAGGGCATCTGATTCCAAAGAAACTTTCTGAAAATATCCCGATTTCGTAGTGCTTTTGTTTTCCAGTTCGTTTGTCAAAACATGTTTTATCAATTGAATAATTCAATTGCGTTGCGATGTGAATTAATACCTTTTCAACGCCATTAGTCGCGTGCTTCAATCATTAATTATCCTCATTAAATATCTTTGAGGAAACTGTCATAATTATAATAATTATGACATATCCTCAATATTTCCTACCTCTATAAAAAATGTCCAACGTATCTAAAGAAGTTTTTACTGTAAAACCGAATACTGGCACTCAGGAAACCCCAATAAAAAAAAAACGAATCGTCAGAGGTGTCGGTAATGGTGACGTCAAAATAAAGCCAAAGTCAAAGTGTCTGTTTCGATATACACTGAGAGCACTGCAAGCTATGACGTCAATTATGTTTCCTGTAAAGGTTTTGTTATACAGGTTAAAGTTTGAAACGGAACGCGGTCCAGTATACTGACATCCCCATTCCATTTTTTACAAACTCACGATTTGTCTTCACCCACGATATTTTAATAATATAATCCTATTAAATTTAACTGTTAATTAATAATTATTGCTTTAACAAGAGCCGCTCTGTTTTTTCATTGATCACGAGATCAAAGTACTGAGAACACTGAAGCTTGAAAGCGCCAGTACTCACAGTGCAAAATGGCGACTATTTATGACGTCATATATTTCCAAAGGGTACTGCGGCAGTATACTGACAGTGTATAACGAAACGATTTTATCACCAGTGTGAGCACTGAACAGTGCTCGCAGTGTATTTCGGAACATACCCAAAGTCAGGCGTTCGATGATGATTACGCAGATCCATGATGTTTGTTCACCCAAAAACTACATATACATAAACAGTATGTAAAAATCAAGTGTACATACTGTACTATCCCCCAATACTACGTAAATATTATTAAGTATTTCTTCTAATTATATCTCCCCAAATTAGTGTATGCACGATTCGCACTCACACTGATCAGAATGTACTTAGATTGTTGTTACCAAGCAGAGTGGTCGTGGCTGTCATTTCTTGTGTGGCAAGCTTAACTACGCGGCGCCATTCCTCTCTCCCAGCCGCACGTCTGCTACTCTCGTGCAGAGGACAGTTTGTGGCAGACTTAATTTGGTCAGTCCACCTCAAGGGGGGACCTCCCACGCGGTCTAGTACCGTCTACTTTGCCCTGAACCACCAGTTACTTACTATTTACTACATTCTATTATCCTAAAATATTGTCTCCGTTCCTCTTTCCTTTCCTTTTCCCTTTCCCGTTCCATAATGCTACAGTATTCTGGCGTTAATGGATTAAATATAAAAGATAGATACATTGTGTCGTGGGCTTTTAGGTAGAACTTTTTAAGATAAACATTTCCTTTATACACTGTATACATATGTACGTGTAATTCTAACGGTTTTTGCAGCGCACTCCAGAATATCTCGCAGATGGCAGAAATTTCTCCTATTTACTTGACATTTATCGTCATATATTGGACAATTCACATAATATCTTCATAATTTATAGCCTATGTGTTATTCTAAACTATAAACTATATTTAATATTTAAATATTATTAAAATATTTTCAAGTTTTATTAAAATCCATTCGGTAGTTTTTCCGTGAAAGAGCGTCAAATATACATACATACACGTGTACAAACTTTCGGTTTTATAATGTTATATTACTAGGATATTTCGGCTCTGTCATTTATTTTTGGTTATCAATATAAATAAAAATTATTCTACAAAACGTACGTAAGCGTATAACTTCCGAACGACTGCACCAATTTATAATTCATTTTTAAGTGTTCATTAATGTTTATGAAATTCGCCTGATTACTTCACAGACCTTGAGAGTATAATCAAGTGAAGTTGTATAATGGATGTTGTCGCTACCTATTTAAGGGTTTCTAGAAGAAATCTCTTTTAAGAGATAAGTTATCCTTTGTTAACAAAATTATCTGTTACATATTTTATATTTTTTAATTTAGAATAATATCCACTCAGGTTATTGACTATTAACCGAAGTTAGTGGAGATAATAAACGGCACTGACGAGTTAACACGCTCTTCGAATCACGGGTGAAGTAAATATCCTATTGCTTTGTTGTCCAGTACTATGTTCAGTAAGCGAGCTGATTGAACGTTGTACCAACTTAATCGACTCACGTGTTATGTTGTTACAAGAAGCGACTTAACCTCTTAGATAGAGCTCGCTTTATTATGAAAGAAATGTTTTTGTAATGATCTGTTTTTAATAAAAGGGGTATAGTAGGCACAAGTTTCCAGCTTGCCTCAAATACCTACTTCAGAATGTCTGCCAGGTTTCGGAAAGGCATAATCGACTCGCTGTAAGAAACCAGCTGTTGGAAATGTTAAGACAAGCCATTGCAATGATTTGAAATAATCAACAAGTAATTAAAGTCACTGAGTACGAGATACTGTTCAAAACACTTGTATCATATAATCAGTAAACCATTACCTACATCACATACGACCTCTCGACCTCTGAAAATGTGAACAGGACATTATAAGTAAGCACTTTATGGGGCATATATATGTATGCAGCAGCATTAATAGGATCATATCAAATTTTACTAAATATAGAATTACTCAGAAAAGTAAATATGTTCATATATTGTTGTATTTTCTTTGTATGTTACAAGGGGCAAACGAGCAGGCAGCTGGCAGCCAAGTGTCTACTGACACCCATGGACATCCGTACCTCCAGGAGGCAAGCAGATGTGTTGCCGGCCTTTTAATGACGAGTTCACGCCACCGGGATATCTCACAAACCGAACGAAACGCGACAACTATACCATCACTTGACGTGACAGCATTGTCGCCACTTCACGCCGATCTTATGTAAGAAAGAGATACTGGTACCCGGATACGGCGGTCTAATTCTGCTACAATTATGGCGCTATCGCTAATTAGAAAGACAGGAGTAAGGGAAAGGGATACAGTAAAAGGATATGAAGGTAGATGCGGAGGAGACAAAGGATGCGAACTGTAACGGATGGTATAGGGGGAGTGACAATAGCAACTAGGGTACTCCAGGGTCGAGTACCCGTAGTGGATCTAATTGGAAAGAAAAAGAAATCAATTAATATAACATGCGGTTGTCGCAATTACGCTTTAACATCAGCCAATAGATGTGTGTGTAAATAGTATATATGGTTTCGCATTAACCTGCGTTAGCGTGAGTTGTTATAAAAAAATGTTAGCATTCTCACACCTTCCTCTATATAAACTATACCCTAATTTTATATTCCTCCGTCCGTGCAATTTTCGTAAAATAGGACCTAAAGTTTTCGCTTCACATCTATATATATGAAAATGAATCGCAAAATGTTTTGAGGAGGTCGTGGCCTAATCAGTGGTCGGCACGGTCGCGTCACATTAGGTAAAAAAATAGATTCAATTTTGGCGCTAGGTTTGTTCCGCAAGGGGAGAACGCAAATTCATTTATACAGCTGCCTTCCGCGCCTATTACCCACCTGGAATATGCCAGAATAACATAATTATAATTTAAAATAAATAATTGGCGAAGAATATTTCTTAATATTGACAGTCATACATTCTAAACATCTGGAAATACGGTAGAGATCCCCACGACTAGGCAAAGCGAAGCGCAAGGGCACTAAATAACTACCTTTATTCACAACCCATCATCGTTATTTAGTACAAGCTAAATTGCTACGGCCCAGAACGTACCTACATTAAGTCCCCTATCGGAGGCAGATATTAAGTGCTCCTGCGTGCAAGTGTTAGGGCACGCAGAGCACGATAAAAGATAGGGCATCAATTGACTTGCATCGCATAAACATCTTTAGTTAGTGCCATTTATGAATCTCTAACTGGACATGTTGTTGAACAAAATTTTCGGAATATGATGCTAGTGTGAAAGTGAACTTATTAAACATATAAAGTGTCAATTGCATAACTCTAATAGTTTAGATTTTATTGATCGAAGAAACCCAAACTTAGTGACGATCATCAAAATGTATAGGATACTAAGGTGTAGAGTCATGGAGGTTACGACATGTAGAGCAAGAGGCGTGGATCTACAAGAGATCTGACAACTCTTTGACAGTGCGAGCTACATGGCTTCGCCGTGGTAACATATTACATGAAAACGTTTTCGGTGGAATTATATTGTACAAAATGATCTAATTTTCTTACCTATACAGAGGATTTCTCGTAGACTTCGTCCTGCACGTGTGTATAGAGTAGCAGAGTTCCTTGTAGGATTACGGAACCTTAAAAAGTTCAAAGACGCATTTTTCCAACGTGCTCCGTTATACCACTACACGCCGCTGCGTGTTGTGTGAATCAAAGAAATCTTTATCTTAAGAAAATATCTAAAATGGTCGGCAAGACATGAAGACACATTTATCAAGAGACGTAAGCTCTTATGCAAGCGTTAACTTAGATAATTGTTACAGAGTAGTATTTTAAGGTTAAAATAAGTTAGTAAATCAAAGAGAACATGAAATGATTAAAATAATTTGCATAACGTACGCGATGTGCAAATGGCGTGCGACTATTACGCACTCAATTAAAAAAAAAAAAGATACAAATACGCGGAAAAAATTTATCAATTTGCATAAGTCGGCGACTTCAAGTGAAAATCTGGTTTGTATTCTTAGTATTTAATTTTAATAGAAAATGTATCTATTACAAAAGAGGTAGACTCTTCAGTGTTTGAAGAGCGTCATATGTAAAATAGATAGTACATTTTCGTTTAGAATCGAGCGTTTTCGCAGACCATAATCTCTGATTCCTTAACGTAAATTTTCACTTAACCTCTTTAAATCCCGATCACGTGACCCAATATATATTTTTTGAAGATCTATAACATACTAGCTGTACCCCGCGACTTTGTCCTCGTGGGCCATTCGTAGAACTTTTAAAGGGAAACAATTTTGTCATCCCTGACTTTTGCGGAACGTACGAAATCATTTACCCAGCGGAAGCTCTTGAATGGGAAAAAGAACCGCTGATTTTGAAACATTCTTCTTTGGTGCTCTGCTCCTATTA
>JANCMC010009239.1:0-12633 GCA_024363005.1 Charaxes varanes | reverse complement strand
GTGGGATATTTGAAAACCCGTGTTATAATGGGTCAGCCATGTATACTTTTGGTTGCGGTAAGAATTATTTAACCTAACCTAGCGTTTGACTCAAAAGAAGACCAAAACGGAGACCAAAGTTGATATTCAGTATTGGTTCCACCTGTAAAAGCTGGATTCGGTCTGCTCATCTACATATTAAGTGAAGCGAAAACTTTCGGTACCATTTTGCGAAAATTGCGCGGACGGAGGGGTATGAAAGTTGACACAATTATCTTTATATATATGTATAATTCTACTGTACGTTGCATGTCACTGAACTCCTAAACGGCTGGACCGATTTGAATTAATTTTTTGTATGCGTTTGGGTGGCGCCCTGGATGGTTTACATTCACAAATCAGCCCGGCAGATGGCGTTGCAGTCGGAACAACGTCTGTCGGGTCATCTAGTAGTTCATATAGAGGAGAATGGGCGGATGCTATTAGTTTTTCCTAATATTCAATATTAATATAATAAATTATTAAAATAAAAGGTCACGCACACCAATGCCAACGATTTACACACACATGTATACATTTTACTATGAGATTGCGTCAAGGAGTACAAATTCGAAATATTAACTGTCAAAGGTGTCAATTTTGTTGTATGAAGAATTGTAATTTTGTATATAGCTTTATATAGTACTCAAATATAAAGATTTGTATCCAAATTTCGACCAAAAAGCGACCTCTAGTGTGCCTTATTATATGGCCTCCACTTCTCGCCGATCTCGTGTGAGAAAGAGGTACTGGTGCCCGGACGCCCCGGCCCAATACGGCTACAAGCATTATATTAAAAGCTTGTATTAGGAGTGGGTGCAATACTACCCCATAGTCGGTGGGGTTTGAACCGGGTATCTTGCGGATTTCAGTCCATACCTTATACCGTTGAGCTATTGAGGCTCTTGTTATATTGCTTGCAGTATCTTATAATGAATTCGTTGTCTGCTGATCTGGTTCGAGTTAGAGGAACGTTAAAAGTAGTACGTCTAATCCGTTTTTTATAAATAAATAACTCAGTCACAAACTCCACAGACATTGAAATGTAAATAAAAAGAAACTTATTTTTCCCTAATTCAAGATTACCAGAGTGAAAATGCAATATCCATTGTACAAAGTTTGAAACTTGTTGCGACGAGTTACGACAAAACTTTTGATATAGTGCAGTTAAGTTTTTATTCCCCCCTTTGGCGTTAAATTCAGGAGAACCATCTGTTACCGTTATTTATTCTTTGGCTTAATATGCTTTTAAGCATTCGGAAGTTTTACGTATGCAGAAACATTATTTTGTCTATTGAAATATTCCATTTTTTGTTTATGGTTGTTTGGTGATAATTATAAACAACTGTCTGTACACACGTATATTTACAAAACACAAAAACGACACATAAAAATAGAAGGTAAAAGAGATAATTAAATTATACACAGAAAATTACAAAATTAAAATTGAAAAAAGCAGCACGGCGAAAACGTTTTTTCTAGCCTCAAGTCAGTCGTAGTTTGAAAAAAGAATTGCTGTTCGCGTCTTCATAAGAACAATCTGTTCTTGACGCGACCAGCCAGTTCGTTTTGAAGAGTTGTAAGGTTGTGTATGAATATATAAATACATACATATGGATAATACACTCAGACTCGAGGTGGGAATCGAACCCACGACCCCCGGAGCAGAAGACAGGGTCACTGCCCACTGCGCCAACGGGGCAGCCAACCAATCATGACGCTGTTGTATGACATATAATACAGTCTAAAGGCTTCTATAGATCAAAGATCCCAAGACGTACTGGAATCATTGAAATATTCAGTTCACAACCTCCTTAGGCGATCGTTGTGCCTTTCTTGGACACAAGCTTTTAAAAATATTGACGGGTTTGTTGACGCAGTTGGCAGTGAACCTGTTTCGAACCCGCCTCGAGTCTGGGTGTATTATATACATGTATGTATTTATATATTTAAAAAGTGTTGCTATAACAGTAGTCTATTAACTATAAAACAGGCAATAAATTGCCTACCTTAGGAACAGACGATGATGTGTTTTAAAAAAAAAGCTGAAAATGAAAGACTAATTAGAATAATAGGAATAAAAGTATACAATTGACATGCACAAAGTTTTATACAATATCTTAATCAGTAAAGGCATTTTATATTACATTACGTTCACTCTAATTTGGTGCAGTTTACTCATCAAAAACATAAGAAATCCACTGGATCATCCATTGGATCATCCACCAAATCATCCACTAGATCATCCACTGGATAGTAGACTTCAAAAACTAAAACAAAAATCCAGGGCCCAGTATTAAGTACGCAAATATTTAAAACAATCTAAAAGTACCATAAATATATAGAAAATGAAACTCTGGGCTATTTTTAACTGAATTTTACTATTAAAAGTTACTATAGGTATGTATGTAATTATATATTTCTAAAAAAAAATATTTGTGTATAACAGGCGGCTGTTACCTATAACACAGGCATTAGCATAGTTGCCTACCTTAGGAACAGACGTCCGTGTGTCATATAGTTCTTTATATATTTGTTTATTATTTATTTTAAAAAAAGTAACATAGACAGGTAAAGTACATGGACTAAAATGCGTAATGTACCTGAATCCATTACCAACACCGGACGGTTGTTATGCATTCCCAGCATAAGTTTACGCTTAGTTGAAAGGGTAACAGAAATATTTAGCATTGCTAAAATAATCCCAGTATTTTTTATAAAAAAAGATTGTTCATCAACAGAATTATGGTGTCGCACGTCGTCGAGCACCTAGCTTTAATAATTATATCTGAAGTTTTCGAACTCGAACGGTCGCAAGTTTGTTAAGAAAGTTACAGTCTCCCGATTTCGTCACGAGTGAGTTGAAATTTTGAAATACTGGAGTGTCATTAAATTCCTGAGTGGAGGTAGGAATATTGGTGAAATTCATTACATATTAATATCGAAATGTCGGCAGTGCCACTCCTGTAAAATTGCTTCATAAATTATTATCTACGAAAGAGACATCCTGGATAGCTGAACTATAGAAGGTTGAATCAAAATGTTTGCTTAAAACTGCAAATAATTTTTTTTTAAAGGGATAAAGACTTAGAAATCTTAGCTGATGGGACAAAGAAAATATTCAATTAGGGTAGCGCCATGCTTGTAGCCGAATTGGGCCGGCGCGTCCGGGTACCAGTACCTCTTTCTCACATGATATCGGCGTGCATTCGTTATGTTTTAATTGTAACTATGGTTTTAACCGTCATATAAAAAAATAACATTAAAAAGATTTTTTGGCACAAATCCAAATGACCAAATTTCATGATTCTAGGCCAACAGGAAGTACCCTATAGGTTTTGTTTTTCTATGCAAATGTATAGGAAATGTGACATAAACACCCATATCTTTTGATTGCGTACACTTAGAGGGTTGATCTTTCTACAGTTTCGAGTGACCGTAGACTTCTGTATTTGGTATTAATTTTAAATTTATAACTTTACGCGTTCCTGAGAAAAAGGTTCTTGACTGACCGACAATGGACAAAATATATTTATTTTTAATCTACTATCTAATTTATAATCTACTAACTGCTTTGAAATGGTGTTGGTAACAAGGAATATTAGAATTCTGATCACGTTTTGAAGACATCCTCATGTTTAGACGGCCAACATTGTTTTGCTAATACAAATAGTGACACAAGGTTCTGTATAAAGAACACTTGTAGATTGTTTTCATTACAGTAATTATCATATACAATTGTGTAAATATTTTAAACTAGCGGACCCGGCAGAAGTTCTGCTCGAACGTTGGCTTACTCTTAGGTATTGAATATCAAAACAACGCCATCTATTGGTGGCTCACCGTACCTAAGCCCGCCGTCCGGCCGCTCTGGCTATTATATATTTCTATATATCGTAGAACTTTTTAAATATTCTGTAGCATCTATGCAGAGGCACCGATATTTTTAATTAAAGTACCTTTTTAGGCAAACATTTTTTCACATTTAAAGATCAATTTTAATTTATTTATAGTATGCGAGGAGAGGAGACTTCTTGAGGATAGTCTACAGTCAGAGTTTGTGCCACAAGTACTTGCAGTACTTCTAATACCTGAGCCAGACATAGCTCAAATATGTACAAACATTTTTGTCCTTGCAGTCTAGAAAGCTCTACAAAACTTTGTGAAGTTATACAAAGTCCCCGGCTACACTACATGATCATTCAAATGAGGCTGTGTCTGGTTTCGGCATTAGGAATACTAACGAGGTTTTATTACGAAACGCTAAAAATGTTTTAGATAAATTTTGTAGGATCAGAGAATTTTTATCACTGGGTTCTTAAGTACTTATATATTTTATCCAAGTATATTTCAAATTGTAATTTTAAAACATTCTTTTTAAACAAACATTTATATATCATACCTTTTCACATCTGTTCTCTAATCTATTAAATGTAAGTACATTAAAGCAAAAAGATTTTTTTTATTTTTATCATTTAAATAGCACAGTAAATGTCATAAATTTGCCAAATCAATCGCTCTATCTGATGCAGCGATTAAATGAATCCATGAAAATTTGATTAACACAGTACAGTTACACAAAGTCCCCGGCTACACAAAATGATCATTCAAATGAATGAAGCTATGTCTGGCTCCGGCATAACAGCCGTCTAGACATTATTAATTTTTAAGGACCTATACATCCGAATAAAACCTGTAAAGGTAAAGATGGTGCATAAGATATGTACATTTTACTCCGATTTCCCTTCCGATTTGGGATGTAGACTTTGTATTAATCCTTTATAAAATCAAGAATCCGTTTTAAGCAGAATATGCACTTATAATTTTTTAAGTATGCATAATATATGAAATTGTTTAAATAAAACCACACGCACACCAATGCCAAAAGATTTACACACACATGTATACGTTTTGCTATATGATGGTGTTAAAGCGAAGTCATATTACATAAATGTCAAATCTCGTTTTACAATGACTTAAAATTTTGTCTATACTAATATGTAATAAGAATAATATGGTTTGTGAATCTAAAGATTTGTGAGTGATTTTCGACTAGCAAGCGATCTCTAGTTTATTTTTTTAATAAATCACGTCTTGAAGGCACATAGAAAATAGAGTCAGATTTTTGCTCTAACAAAAATATTTATAATAAAATAACCTTATTATTTGTGACATACGCAAAGAGTAGAAGAGTTCGTCCTATTTAAGTTTTGCCAACTCGTACGAACTTATTTCAAAACGCAAAAGATATTTTATTACGGACTTCTCTGAATATATACATCATAAAGTTAGTACCAATATTAACTAGGAACTTTAAGAACGTCTGCTAATATCTACATTTATATTATCTGAACATTATTTACCGCAATATATTTAAAAAAAATCTAGGACTTTATCTCTATTAAGCTATATGCTTAGTTAAGCTTGTTTTTTTTTATATAACAAGGGGCAAACGGACAAGTAGTTCAGTTGAGTGACTACTCACGCTCATAGACATCTGCAGCACCATAGGGTCGCTGATGCGTTGCTTGCCTTTGAGGAGTGAGTATAATCTCTTTTTGAAGGCCCCTAAGTCGTATCAGTTCAGAAATAC
This sequence comes from Charaxes varanes, assembly GCA_024363005.1. Taxonomy (NCBI): domain Eukaryota; kingdom Metazoa; phylum Arthropoda; class Insecta; order Lepidoptera; family Nymphalidae; genus Charaxes; species Charaxes varanes. The sequence continues at coordinate 7,022 of JANCMC010009239.1, read as the reverse complement.
CGGTACCTGCTAATTAATTCCACAAAGGAATCATCCTTAATCTCGCCTTATCAAAAATTCCGTTTGTGCGGACGTCTACTAATTATAAATATCCTGCTTGCCAATTTCATTTTTGTACGTTTCGCGGTTTTCAAAATTTCGTGAAAGGTGACCTTTTCTCTTTTATGTATAGATTTACTATGTATATCAGCGTTTAGTTTTTCGAAATATGACACCTTTACACGCAAAGTCACATTATACCATTTAAAGATATACATCTATAATAATATATAAACCTGAAGAGCTTTTTCTTTGTTTGTTTGTTTGTTTGAACGCGGTAATCTCAGGAAGTACAGATCCGATTTGAAAAATTATTTCAGTGTTAGATGGGCCATCTATCGAGGAAGGCTACAGGCTATATAGCATCACGCTAAATCTAATAGGAGCGGAGCACTAATGAAGAATGTTTCAAAATCGGGGGTTCTTTTTCCAATTTGAGAGCTTCCGCTGCGTGCGCTGCGTAAATGGTTAAAGTTTCGCAAAAGTCATGTAAGACAAAATTGTTCTCCTTTAAAAGCTCTTAATAAAAGTCCGCGACTGCATATGTCTATCTTTTAAGATTGGCTCAGTATAACCTTTTTTATGCTTACCAAATTTGTTCTAAAATAATGCATTAATTGTTAATGTCTTATTATATTTATCTTATTATGTTTACAAAAAATACCTACTTTATCAAAAACCTATTTTTAAACCTCTAAGTGATAAGAGTGGCATACGCGTACGATAAAGAGACGCATCACTAGTTTTAAAACTTGTAAAAATACCCTTAAAAATCTACGAGTAGATTTGTTAAGATTTGTTGCAGCATTACACCGATTTTCCCTCGTATTCATTCGCGGATTAAAGCAAAGTAGTTTAGTTTCTCATGCAAGAAATACGAAACTTTAACAAATTACAAAATGACGGACTAATTCCAGTCAATATGAGTTAATCCATCTCGTTACATTACTCTTCAATTTACGCTTTCCTTGCTGTTGTAGATATTCCTGATCGATAATTACTCTGGTCAAGTAACCAGGTTTTCAGACTTGTATGGCAGTGTCGCAACTGTCTATTCATGTCACATGCACAAAACACGAAATGAAGTCGATACAGCATTGGCTCCTATCTCTGATTATAAAGTGGCCAAGAACGTGTCGCTTATAAAGATTAGTTCCGTATCTGATACGTGTTAGAGGTATTTGTTAAATAACTTAAAAAGTTGTTTTGTATATAATGTGATTAATTTTGTACGTGCCTTCGAGATACATTTACTTACATTGAATTCAGATATATGGCATGCTACGAAGCTATTTGTTAAGTAACTTCTAAAGTTATGGCCTGATTTCGCTCCAAAGAATTTTCCTAGTGAATTTTTGGCAGGTCTTATCAACATTGAAAATTTAAAGTCTTTACATGTAGTAGTTTATAAATCCTAGAGGGGATCACCTTGCGGGCGGACAGACGGATTGACGGGAAGAGCGAAACTATAAGGGTTCCTTGTCGAACTACGAAACCCTAAAAATATGGACATTAGGATTTATATTAACAGGGGTCGAGAAATTTCTTAAAAAAAGTAACGTTTCAATCCACTAAAACTCGAATTTGGAGGTATTGATGGATTCGATTACAGTATAGGGCATTTCAACGTTATATCTACGCATTCCTGAGAAAAAGGGTCTTGACATGCAGACAGATGGGTAGAGATCCTATGAGAGTCCGTTATTTTTTCCTTTACGGAACCCTATAAAAATATAAAGGTTATAAAAGCGGAGAAAAAACGAGAATATAGTGAGAATAAAATATTTAGTGAATTAGCATAATACAGTCCAAAATCTCACAATTTAGGTCACAGAGTGGCTAAGTAATTGAGACTCATATGCATATTTTAATATACAAGTCGGGAATTTAACTTGGCTAGCTTTTCTTTTGAAAGATAGACGGATAGATTATTTTTAAGCATAGTAAAATATAAAAAGATGACAAAAGCAGAGGTAAATAGTGTACAGTCAATTACAAAATGACAGATTAAAAATTATTTTTAAATAAGAAGAAAACCGCCTTCAAAAACAAAAAGGCGAGGCGAACTATAAAAAAAAGAAATAGTACTTTCATACTATTTAGCAGACACTTACTGATGTGCTAAAGTACCAAGCCAAATAGGTTCTCCGCTAAATTGATGCAGATGGCACCGACTTCAACATCGCATTTGCTTGTAAAAAGGTGCTAAAACATAGAAAATTGATTTATTTTACTCTAGTAAAGCTAAAGAAGATGACAAAATTATAATAATTATATAGAATACACTCAATTATCATAAAACAGTTCAAAATCTCGCAATTTAGGTCACAGGGGATGCTTTGCCGGCCTTTGAGAAATGAGTATGCACTTTTCTTGAAGGTCCCTAAGTCGTATTCGTTCAGAAATACAGAGCCTGACCTGGTAGCTGATAGATTAGTCTAAATTATTTTGAATGATAAATTGTGTGTAGGTTGGAGAAAATAAAGGTTATTTTTATTTATTTATTTATTAACATAATGAACTAAAGTTTTATTCAATTTTCGGCGAACTTTTAGTTGATAAAACTTGTCTAAAGCGAAATCCTCCTTTCAATAAAAATTATCAAATTATAGATTAATCTGCTATCCATTTCTAGGATACCGTACCTCCAAAGAAAAAAACGACCCTTATAGTATTACTTCGTTGTCCATCTGTCTATCGAGACCCATTTCTCAGGAAAGTGTGGAATTACTAAATTGAAATTAATACAAAATACTGTGGAAAAAGTCACAAGTCAAAATACTGTGAATATTTTCTGTCAACATTTATAAATTAATGCCAATGTCCTAATTTTCTTAGAAACATATAAGTGAAAACAACCTGCCCAGACATCATCCAGGATTTCTTTCTTCTTATAAAACTCTATAATGTAGAGACATTTCCGGACAAGTCTCTTAAAATTTATATTTAGAATTTCCTCCCCTAAAATCTTGAAGTAGTATAATATAAACAAGGTGAGAGGTTCCAAGAAGACAATATGCTCACTATATAGAGAAAAAGACTATTTAAAAAAAATCATTTTATTAAAAAAAAACTTTACGTAATAAATCCAAGCATAAATTAATTTTCACTAGAACTGATATGTAATTAAAAGCGATTTTCATGAATTATGAGGTTTTGTTGAATAATGTATAACTATATTCCTGAAAATCAAACTGTTCACGTCCGTATTAATTAGCTTTAAAACGCTATTTAATTAGCTTTGGACATAAATCAGTTTTAACCCAACAAAGCGATCAAACCGAACTAATTTAATTATGAAACATACAACTTAATTTTTTCAGTTATTGGTTATTTCTATTTTAGTGGTATAGTTAAGTCTTAAAAAGCTTTAAATAATTAGGAAACTAGAGACTGTTGGCTGGTCGAAATTCAGCCACAAATCTAAACATTTCGTCCCATTACGTTTATTTAAAACTGTACTTATACCAAAATTTTATTTTGTACAACGTCATTCTTATACGTATACGACAATTAGTACATGTGTACGTACGGTCGTCATGACAACGCTTCGACATCGTTTTATAGTAAAATGCACATGTACGTGTAAATCGTTTGGCATTGGTGTGCGTGTGGTAATATTTTAATCATTTGTTATGTATATTTTATAAAAATATTTGAATTTGCACGCCGTTCTCTATATTAACTATAATTTTGCCAAATTTCATAATCTTCCATTCGGCCAAATTTCGTAAAATGGTACCGAAAGTTTTTGCTTCTTATATTAATATATAGATAATCAATTTGCTTCTCGGTCAAGGTAGGTACTTCTTATTTAAATTCAAACTAAAATAATAAAAAGTTCAGTACGCAATGGCGACTTTTATAAGGTGTAATTATAAATAATATTACATTTATATTAATGTGTATATAAACCAATTGCCTTTTGTTATATTACATAGGTATAAAACAGGCGTATGTTTCTATTTATTAAGTATTAGTTGACGACATGAACAAATCTATATGTGTTTACAATGTTGAAATCAGGGTAATCTTTGAATAATTTGTCATTTAGTAATCTAGCTGACCCTGAGGTACCTTATTAGATAACGACGTTTTACAATAGCGTGTCCTTTAGAGGTGCATAAATAATAAACTAGTCACCGCCCAGTGGTCGAAATTAAAAACACAAATTATAAGACGAAATTGCAAGAAATTATTTGAACTGTTAGAAAATTAAAAAGAGGTAATCGTTTAGTACATACTGGTGCATGATTAACATTGAAAAATTTAAAGGACGTAGTTACTTAGAAACAATAAACAGACTTTTCAATATTATTTAGACATATATATAGATATGTTCATATTATTATGTTCGTTCAGATTTTCTACAAGATGTATGAAATGTAACATAGTTTATTGTTCTCATAAAATTTAGGATGATTCGTCACGAGCGCGGCGCTATTGGTTTACGCTTTGCTGTAACTACCGTCAGATCCACGACTTAATTAAATAGTCCTCAATTTGAAGAAATTGTGGGAAGGAAATTTAAATTTGGTTTATAGAGAGGATTAATTTGCAGAGATCACACACATCTTTAATTTCACGAGCAAATAAATAACCATTGTTAAGTTCTCGTTCAGATCTAACCACGCGTCTAAAAATTTAGAGGTTTAATGATCTATAATCTAAATGTATAAGCAGTATCTAACTTTCATTGTGCACAGATTAATTACATTGTTTTGAATCGTAAACGGTTGGCACGTTCCCGCGCATAGGCTTTCACTTATCCTGTCTGTGTGAGAGTCTATACCAGTGTGCGGTAGTCTATCCCACTGAACGTCATGGCTTACCGGTTCCCTTTACGATCCGTCCCTATTTTGCAGCTGAGATTTATTCATAAAATGAGCACAGTGGAGTTCAATCGGCGACGCAAAATGTCATGGTTAAGTTGTTCTATCAACAACGTAACGAATAAAAATAATACGCTGCTTAAAAATACACAAAACGAGAATAGTTTTGTCCTTGTTTTTTTTTTAAACTTAATCTATGAACGCAGCCGCATTAGACGATCAACAGTTTATGAACTTTGAATCTAAAAATGTGTTTTCTCCAAGGCTTATCCTTAAATAACGTTATGACAAACTGTAGGTGAAATCCAACTATAGGTAAAATAATACTTAGATGAAACCAAAGGCTAATCCAATTTTGTTTTATTTTAACCTTTAATTTAAAAAACGTAAATATGATATTCCGCACACGCGGATACGGAAACGAAAAAAATAATTCTATCTACTGAAACTACTTACAACTACGTTGTAATTGTGTTGAAAATGACATTATTTGTGTTGAAACATAATTTTCCATATATTATTAGGTAAACGTGGAATTATAATATTATGTCTTTAGATGAAAAGCCCTTAGAGATTATTTTATAACATTAGTGATAGGCAAATTATTAATTGTCTCTTTAAAATTGTCATTGTCACTTAATATTCGGAAGCCTTCAAGGTGGAGGTGCTGTCAACCCGGGCGGCATTTTTAGAGAGTCGTCAAATTGGGCCTGAAAATGTGTCTGTTTTATACATAAAAAAATATATATAAACAGAGAAATAAAGTCTCGAAAATTACAACACTTACTTGATTCTGCAACTCTGTACGCATACTATGTAAATATGTGAAGTATTTGAACCGTTTTATACATTTTAAGGCGCATGTACGATTCTGTTCAATTTTTTCATTATTTATTTGTCTTTATCTCCGTCTCACGAGGCTGTGGACCAGTGGCGGATTTACCAGCAAGCTCTCCACCTAGGCCTAAAGCTCTAAAGAATTTTACTTACACAAATGAAATAAAATGTTTTAACATAAATATAAACTTAACTAGATTTCGAAAAAGTAAAATAAAAAAGTATTTAAGCAAGTATTTAGCTCGTTTTGTCAGGTTTTCGAAGTACGCCTCTTAACACACAAACTTTTAAAAAAGCTTAACAAGATTGATAACAAAAATATTAGGCATACCTCAAAAAGCTCATAATATTCCTGTTAAAAAATCTTTAACAGGTAATTTAACCTTGTCGACTTCCTCGATAAATAAACTATCTAATAATAATATAATTTTTAAAATCGGACCAGTAGTTAGTTACCAGTTTACTACCAGTAGGTAGTAGTTAGTGAGATTAGCGTGTTCAAGCAAACAAACAAACAAAACCCTCCAGCTTTATATATTTAATAAGTATAGGTATAGATACATATTTCTTATAAATTAATATTCCTAAATGCGGTAAATTGTCTCCGACCCAAGACGGCCGACATCCAAGCAACGCCACTGCCTTCGGATAAACTGTGAAGTTGCCTAATAAATTATTTTTACAGACATGCAACTTACAAATACATAGTAAGTACAAAGCCGCTTATTAGATTAGTGACTAAACTTTGAGGACGGTTTTTCAGTCAAGTACTGTGGCAGTGAAACACATTTTGTTTTATTGTCGCCTTTAATCGTCTGAAATTAACGGAGATTAATCCCAAATATACTTATATGCATTTGCGGTACATATTATTTTATTACATTGTATTATATACCTTACCTCTTACATTGTATTATAAGCAAATACAAAGAAAACGTTCACTACTAAAAATCTATACTCTAACTCAGGCCAAATTCACGAAACTTTAGAATGAAATTCCGAAAATGGTTACCGAAATCGTCCGCATCCAAGTTTGGCAGTGGTTAACGAACACCGTTAACCATTTTGCACGCCATTACAAACTAACGTGATTGTTGGTAATGTTGTTACCGTATGCAAATATAGTTACGTGAAATATCCACTTCTGTGCGACAGTTGGATGTAGTAAAAACAAGTTACACACTTTATTTAAACATTAAAGAATGTAGGCGACATCATTAAATCAATGTATACTTCTATCTTCGGTAATTACATAGTTTAGTTCTGTTTCCCAAAAATGAATTTTTCTTCTTCTCCAAGTTGTTATTTGCTAGG
>JANCMC010009225.1:0-12634 GCA_024363005.1 Charaxes varanes | reverse complement strand
GCCGTTCCACCCAAGGATGGAGGGAGCCCCGCTGGGTTTTAGTGGGTATACTGGCATTCAGCCAGCGAGTCCCACACTCCTGGTCTTCGGACCGGGGTGCGTAAATGCATTTCCCAGCGATAAAATTAAAAGGACAAGGTCTGTCGGGTCTACTAATATAATTCATATTTCTGCTTACCAAATTATACTTCAAATCAGAACGATCAAATTTTATTCAAGTAATCTTTTGCAAGAACTTTTTAGTCCTCTTTTTTACTAATCCACTCTTATGCAAATCAAAATAAGTCAAATTGATAAGTAGACACAGCGAGGCTCTGATAGAGAAGCCTCAAAATGTCCATTAAGGCTTCGTTATCTGCCATCTTCTTTTATGACTGTACATGGCCTGGCCACGCAACTCAATGGGTTACTTTAACGACCACTTAAAGTAAATCGAGCGAAATTAAAACCCTTTATGCTCCTCCACTGCAGTAGGAGTTAATGGATTTAATATTTCAGAATAGTAGGAATTTATGGGGATCATTTCCTTGTGTTTTCCCGAAAAATAACCGTAAATCCACCCGGACGTCCGCTTTTCGAGAGCAAATTTCGTTTCGTCGAAAATTACAGGATTTAGTGTTCATCTTCTATTCATTACACAAACTATCAGTGGGATTTTTACACGTTTTGAAGACTATGAAGTCCTGTTAATCTTTACTGGAAGTCTTCTAACAGGTCACGTACAAACGCAAGAAGTGGCTATATAAAGCTGGACATCATGCGGTGTATAAATTATTCTGAATTATACATTACGTAATAATAAAGTATTAACTTTTTTACTCGTTTTAGTCGTAGTTTTTCTGGGAGTGGCACAAGGAAAACCTTGGTGAGTATACATTGTTCATTAACTTATATTTGTGTAATTGATTCTTACAAATGGTGTAAATGTGAAAGTAACTCTGTCTGTTACGTTTTCACACCTAAACCGCTTAACCAATTTTGATGTATTTCGGTATAGAGATAGATTGGACCTTACAAAAGGACTTAGGCTACTTTGGGTCGCGAGTTTTTATGAAAGTCGAAGCAAATAACACGGATGAAGTCGCAGGTTGAAGCTGTTAGTTTTATATTTACGATTTCCAGCACATTTTCTTTAGGCCAGTTCCAAATGCGTGTGGACTAAGGCGATATTGATATCCTTGATGGCTTTACCGTACCCTCAGCAATAACCTCACTTTTTTATAAATCTGATTAGAGATAAAAATTGATCTGCGCCTCATATTACCTCACAACATACCTTAGAACAGGGTTTCTTAAACTTTAAAGATAACGTAACACCAACTAAATACCTTCTCTTATAAGAAATTCCATATCGAATAGTTACAAATCACTGCTAAAAGTTATATAAGAACAATTTAAAAAAAGGGTATAATTGAAACACGTTATTATTAACTGAAAGTTTTACTGTAAAGTATTAAATTGTTTTACCTTATTATAAATAATTGTTTTATGGTTCGCTGTTAAATCTTCATTACATATTTTGCGCTATTTCAAAATAACATTAGTAATTGGTATTATTTAAAAGGTAAAATAAATCATTTTGGCGCAACCTTGTTGACTATTCCACGGAACCGTTTGGTTTAATTGTTTAAACGACTTTTGACTATAGATTTAATTGGTTCGGATGGTTGAAAATTCCTTTATAAATGTTGTTAAAAGTTTTTTCACGGTGATCTAGCTACTTCTCGCGGCTTCGACTACGTGGGAGCAAGGAGTTTGTTCAGTTTCGAGGGACTTTTTGAGGGTTTGATTTTTGAGCAATTGTTGTGGCAAAATTAAATCAATATAATATCATAGTCGCCTCTTCAATATCTAACCAGCCGTTTAGGAGATTAACGGTTAAAGAAATCTTCTCCCTTAGAGTAAAGTTCTTATTTTGAAGGCTCCAAATTTACAATGGAAAATCTATACTTTTAAATAAAATTTAAGTGTTTGTTTGTTTGTAACATATTTGTTTTTTATTTATTGCATATGACTATGTACACGATACCTATAACAAAAACGTAAGTTAAAATATTTTTGTCTATCTGTTTGCTTGTTCCGGGCAATATACGAAACGCCTAGACAAATTTCGACTCTACTCGCAGATAGGTGACGTTTACTTTTAGAAAATTAATTAGCGTTCCACAGAAAAAATATAAATTCCCAAAATTTAACAAAATTAATGTATTCAGCAGCGACTCTATTATAAATCAGAAATCTAATATAAGTCCTTGTTGCTCTACTGTAGTATATGATTTTGCAACATTTCATTGCGTGATATTAAAACAGCTCCTCTTGGTAGAGATTTCTTCTTTTGAAGGCTTTAAAATTTATCTATGAAAAATCCTTAGCAGATTTCATATCTATAGAGATTCTTACTGCACTGCGTGAATTAAGTGTCCTTAAAGACTACAAAGTTCTACAAAACTGTGCAGCTATACAAAGTCCCTGGCCACACTAAACAGCACTAGTAGAATCATACCAGATTTGGCTAGGCAGGGGAGGGAACGCTAGCAGCTAAGGTGAGTGTTAGTGATCACTATAAAGAGCACGCTCTTAAACCTACACGGCACTGCTATGGTTCCTTCCTCTGCAACACGATGGACCCAGCGCACACACAGTGAATCCATGGAATGCTAAGAAGTTGGTCTCTGATCATTGCAATGATCATTAAAATGAAGCTATGTCTGGCTCCGGCATTAAGACTATGGAACAAAAAAAGCTATAAATGATGCTTTCTACCTCAGTTAAATATAAGGTTTAGTAAGTTTAACTCAACTGATCCACATTAACTGTACAAACTACATAGATTTATGTCTCTGCTAGCCCAATTCTGAAATGCCATTAAACCAAGGATAGTTAATTTGAAATTTATTCATATGGAGAAGATTGGAAGGTTGGATTGGAGGGTGGTAGGGATAAAAGACAGCTGTATGTTTGTTGTACCAAGAAAGAAATATGAGCCCAAGCAGTTCTTCCATATATTCTTCTGCAAGGGACAGTCTCTGAGAGCTTGGTGTTATATCAAGTACTTATTTCTTGCAAGGGTGGCAAACATCACTGATTGCTTCATTGTATTTTCAACAAAAACCAAATGAAACTACTGTAAAACTATTGACACTGTCATATATCTTTGTCCTGGTTGCTTTGATCGATGCACTGAACACTTTTTGCACTTTCAATACAACACTGTGTACCCAGTTTCACTCATATGTTCACTAGTTGCGATAGACTATCACCGTTCGGAGCGTCATCGGTCTTCGACGTCCAATTCGACGATGTGCGAGGCGCTGTTGCGGTAGAGGACGCGGAGGGGGGCGCGTCAGGGCTTCGCGCGTCATGGCGCGGGCGCCGGCGAAGGTGCGGGGGCGGAGGCCCGGGGCCTGGCGGGCTGTCTCCGCTGCCTGGCGAGGAACGAGTGCCCCGCCGACAGTACGGCGAAGCGAGACTCTACAGCATCTCGATGACATCTCGCTCCCAGTTGGTACCACGCGGAGACGAGCAACCGTTGCTCGTTCAAGCAACGATTGCTCTCCTCGCTCCCACTACCGCTGCCGCTTCCGCTCCATCTAGAAGAGCATCAATGATATAGAATCCCTTGACGGTTTCGGCTATGGTGACAAAAATTTCCTGTTTCAAATTTACCGCCAAGATTTATAGTTTTATATATGGAGATTAAAATAAAGTGATGCCCATCTCAATGTATTAGTTTCAGTTGAAATCCGCACATGAGGGGGGCGCCACATTAGAATGAGGAAGAATTTTAAAGGTTATTATTGGTCGATTAATTGCTAAATTCATACTAAACCGCACAGTCCTGGAAGGCAATTGTTCAATTCATTCTACACCAGCGTCATTTCGGTGAATCTTCGAACGATAATTTGCTGTTTACAAATGGCCACTGTTTCAACAAGCCCCTCATAGATAATGGTCCTCCGTATATTCTAATCTCCATAGTTTTATTGCATGTTACAGCCACCACCATGAGCATGCACGTTACGTATCTGAGCAGAGAATATACGCAGACAATAGGCACAAGTTCAAATACCGCTGACATAATTATAGGTTATATTTGCTGGTGGCCTGTTTTTGATCTAGTCCCGTTCCTTCAGATCGCATCTTCTTCAGTCAATACTACTACTGAGGTAGATATGTTGACGCATTTAACCATAAGGTGGTACTCACTCGTTGCGGTTGTTGTTGGTGGGCGCAGGTTCGGCGCGGGCCGCGGTGGCAGCGCCCGCGCCTCGTGAATAGCCCAACGTGTCCTGTAGTGACTGCTGACCTGAAAACATTCAAAAATTACTTACACAATTTCATTAAAACAACTAAAACTTAAGTTTCAAATCTTTAACGCTCTTTTTGGTTAGTCTATAATATCCTAATGCTGGGCAAGGGGCCTCGCCCTCTCAAATCACTCTTTCCTATCATGGACTACTTCAATTCACGTATTTCCCGCAAAGGCATCCAAGTAACATCGCCACCTCTTCCTTAACCTATATGTTTTTCGTTAATCCTTTAATGCAGCAAAATGTTTTTTTTAATCTGTATTAATATGTGATACATTTTGTGTTCTGTGCTACAAACAACGACACAAGCTATGGAGATTCTATCAAAGAAGACCATCTCAATATATTAAAATGTCTGTCGAAATCCGCAAATAAGGGGGGTCAAATGCTGCATTCATGCCATATGGCGCAGTTCTGGAAGGCTATTGGTCCATTCAGTCTACACCAGCGTCATTTCGGTGAATCTTCGAGCGATTATTTTCTGTTTACAAATGGCGCCCACCCCCTCATAGAAGATGCTCCTCCGTATTAAAATCTCCGTAACAAAAACAAAAGTGTGCTACACAGTCGGTTAAAAATTTCTTCATCATTCTTTTTAGCCATATTTGACTACAGGAACTTATTTGTTTTGCTGTTCTACCTGTGGCCAGCATACCAGATCTTATTGGCAAAAATTCAAGCACTCTTGGGGCACGTTAAATGCCACCGCCATAGTTACAGTTGTAGGCCATGGGTGCTCGTGCCTTCAGCTCGCCTCTTTTTTGGTCAAGCTCCAGGAGACGGGAGAAAAATTGAACAAATACTGTATGCACAAATCGGCACCCACCCGTGGCCCGGGGGTCGAGGGTCTTGATGACCTCCTTGGCCTTCTCGACGCACTTCTTGTACTTGTCCTCGGTGGCCAGCAGCTCGGCGTCGCGCGCCGCCAGCGCCTCCTGCAGCTTGCCCGCGCGCCGCCGCTCCTCCGCCAGCGCCGCCTGCAGCTCCTCCACTTGCAGGGCTGCAAGTTCATTGAGTACGTGAGATAAATCAACAATAAGGGGGTCATCCATAAATCACGTCACACGAATTTCACACGATTTTTTAGCTCCTCCGCCCCCTCCTTTACACAGATTGTCACACTTTCTATACCCAATGGGCTTAGTGTGACGTCACAAATTTTCCAATCTTATGTGTTTAAAAAAGTTAAAAGAAAACAGCAGTTTTAAATTTCTTTTCATTTTTTTCGAATCTTTGTAATTTTGATATGTAACGTCACAAAGCTTTCAACTCTGTCTCCCCCTCTTAACGTGTGACGTAATTTAGCCATAAGGGGGACGATGAGGAAGCTAGGGGGGGCCTACACTTGCGCTGGCAGTCCTCGAGGGCGGAGGCGAGGCGCGGCTGGAGCGGCGGGTGCGCGGCCTCCAGCGACGCCTCCAGCTGCATGATGCGAGCGCTGGCCTCGCGGTTCTTGGTGCGCTGCACCTCCAGCCGCGACGCGTACTCCTCCAGCATCGCCTGCCAAAATAGTTCTTACATACAAACTGCTCATCCGGTGATGATGTTCTGCTTCTGCGAGATCATCGCCTTGCAAAAGCTAGAGGTTTCCTAAATTAATGGCGTCCTGTACAAAATTGTAGATTATTACACAGAGTGCAAGATGTGAAATTAATGCACAAGTGCTATGTTGGTGCCCTAGGGAACACGAGTGCACTAATTACTCACTTCACCAAGGTGCGTATGCTACTCTTCTTTCCACTACATCGCTCTGTCTATTTCCATTTCTTTAGCTAAATATGAAGTATCAAAGTTTTACAACAGTATAGAACGCGCGCTATTTGTTTTTTTCTCGATTTTCTTCGGACAATTTTTATTATCAGCCAGTAACTTTTTGATGCAATGGGAGTCATTAAGCCTCTGTGGTAAATTTAAATGACATTAAAAAATAGTGATGAAATTTCCAACAACATTCCCGCACTGTTTCGTAGTGCGTAATGGTACAAATACTGCGCAGTTGAAGGAAAGGTCGTTTTCAATAGAGGCCTCACCTGCACGGAGGCGTGGTCGGCCTGCGCCCCCTGGCTCTGCCGCAGCAGCTTGTTCTCGTTCTCGAGGCGCGCCAGGCGCTCCTTGAGGTCGTTCTTTATCAGCTCCCGGGACACGTTGTCTTCGCTTGCACCTTATTCAAGCAATTATTTATTTATAAATTATATGAAAACACACCGATTTCTTAGCAATTCAATTTTCTAAGGAAATATCATATTTGGAAAATTTCCTCTTACTTCAGAATCTTTTTGTTAAATTCAACTAGCCTAAATAGTTTTTGAGTTAATTCCAAAAACGGCCACCCCCTTTTTTGGAATCTTAAATGGGTTAAAATGTTGGGATAAATTTCTCGACGTCATGACGAGTCCAGCAAGCTATTATATGTAAGTATTTTATATGGCAGTATTAGAAATTAATAGGTTTTGTTACTTGTTTATTGGCATCCAACGTCAATGCCAAAATAATATATATATATATGTTTTAATTTATTTAATATTATAATTTATTTATAATAAATAATAATATTACAACGCGATGGACCCGGCACCCGCATGGTGAATCCATGGAATGCTAAGAAATTCGTCTCGTCACCGTACTACTCATTAGCAAAGACAAGACCGGTTTTGTGCCTCCGTAGGTCCGAAGTCATTCAGCCATATATAAAAGTGAAACGAAACAGTTAACACGAAATCTCGAAAACTGCTGGACGACCAATGATGAAACTGGACAAGTTTATAGTCTGTTGAGAGGATTTTACGTAATGCACTGTACTAGGCTCCGTAAAATTAACTTCACATTCAAATGTATCTGTACGCATTTTTATAACAAAGTCCCCTATGATATTCGAGAGATGTCTATAAATAAATTTAAATCTTTTTATAAAATCTAAGCTCATTAAGAAATCCTATTATAATGCAGAGGATTATTTGAATGATGATAAGGCTTGGAAACAAATTTTTATTTTATTTTATTTTATGTTTATTAGAGAAACAAACAGTAATTACAATACATAGAGTCTAATATAATAAAAGAATATGCATATACCAGTAAAGTTTCTACTTTAAATGATACAAGTACAGGAGCAGTAAAAAAAAAAAGTTAAAATACAAATTAAACAAAAATCTCTACAGACAAGGTATCTACATTAATACTACATAAAAACAAACAAACAATTAATTAAACTCTACTATTTGTTGGATAGAATTCTAATTCTCTAAATTGCTCTAACCAAATCTGAATTATAGTTAACATGGTGATATCAAAACAATAACCCAACTGGATCTGTTGTGGGCTCTTCTCAGCGTTAGGCGCGAGAAGCCTTTGTAAACTTAGCTTATATGTCGTAAATTTTACCACCAAATTAATAAATAATCATTAAAAAAATACATATGGCGTTCATAAGTGCTTACAAAAAAGTCTACATCAATAAAAGATTTTGACATTGACTAAGGTTCACGAAATACTAATAGAGAATACACCCAGGCTCGAGGCGGGAATCGAACCCACGACTCACGGAGCGGAAGGCAGGATCACTGCCCACTGCGCCAACGGGCCAGCCGAAATACTAAAATACTTTTCTTAAATCCGCGAATGGATTTCATTTCAATTCATTCGCGGATTTAAGCAAAGTATTTTAGTATTTCATGCATTATTGCATATAATTAAAAATGTAAATTATTGTGAAATAAAAAGAAAGACGCCTTCAAAATCGCCAAAGAATTTATTAATTTATTTGTTTATTTATTTATGGTGTACAAAATGGGTTAAAGAATGTATAAAATATCCTAATATTAGTTATATTCCAAGCTAAAACCCAGCGCATGAAAATTTCATAGAAAAGCACATAAAAATAATTGGTACTTTCGCACGTTTTGATAGACACCTACTGATGTGTTGAAATCGATACTAAGGGAAATGGGTTCCTTGTTGTTAGGTACATATACCTATTATTCTTATTTTTGGAGTTCCGTACTTACAAAGGTAAAACGGAACCCTCTAAAGATGACGTCGTTGTCCGTCTGTCTTTCGAGATCCTTCTTCTCAGGAACGCGAAGAGTTCTTCCTAGCGTTATCCTGGTTAAGTACCAGGGTCCGCTTAAATTGCAGAGGATTTGGCTATGGGGCGAGTTAAGATGACCTATTGCCATCTGACGTTATCCTCGGAACCCCCACGATCTATACAACCTTATGACTAATATCACACAGTGACATTAATCGGGTCCCACTGTTTTACGTGCCTTCCGAAACACGGAGGAGGTCGGATATCCAATTGTACAACTAGGTGAATTTAATGCTAAAAGCATTTTCTGCCAGCTTACCTAACCACGGACGTACAAAAAAAAAGAAAAAAGTGCAACAAAATATTTAAGGAAAAAAAATTAAACCTGTTTGAGGTATAAACAAACATAAAATTATTTTATATCATTCAAATGAAGCTATGTCTGGCTCCGGCATAACAAATAAAAAGTCGACAAATTCAAGAAGGTAGTTTTAGAAAATACGGACCGAGTCTACAACTTTATTTATATGTATTAACGAAAGGTTAATTAAACTAAATCTGTCGGTGGGTTATTTTTGGTACGACGATGTACAGATCCACTCGTAACCGATAACGTATTCAGAGTTGATATTTATGCGGGTTTATATACAATATATATAGACATAGCTCAAACAGTTTGTACATTTTTGACCTTGAAGTCTACAAAGTTCAACAAAACTTTGTGAAAAATGATTGATGAAACACAAAGTCCCCGGCCACACTACATGATCATTGATACGATCATTCAAATGAAGCTATGTCTGGCTCCGGCATTAGGGCAACCTGCATTTGTTCTAGCATTGACAATTGAATTTGAAAGTATAAATAGTATCAATGAGATATTTTTAACTGCAACAGTCAAAATTCGAAATGAAAAATAAGACATTTTTAACTCTAACGGCGTTCGTGAAATGTATAAGTAAAAATAAAGCGGTAATAGCGTATATAAGCAATTCCAGCCTTTAGGCAGGCGGGGTTATTACGAGCTGTTTTTGAAACGAGGTAAATTGTATGGCAACACGCGAACACTTATTATTTTTGTAATAGTTTAGTTTGTGTATTTTACATGTTTTATGTGTACAATAAAGAAATCAATCAATCAATCAATCAATCAAGAAAAGCTTGGTTTAGAGAAATTTCCCCGCGCACCTATCGGAGTAAAATCAACATATATATCTTATAAATTTTACAACGGCTGCACCGATTTTGATAAAATTGTCTGCATGTGTACAGCTTTGAGTTTTGGGATGATTAAGTAAGCATTCTAATTCTAAATGAATTTCCTGTAGTAATATTCACGTTCTACTACACAATATATATCGTCAACGAAATTTCAGATTGGTATCATCAAAGGAATATTAATAGACGGCTCCGTACGGACATACAAACATATTAAATATTCAGTTACAATCGCAGATATGCAAAATTCGTCCTTGCGCCGTGCGACATATTAGCCTTGTCTAATTTATTGAAATTTATTCGCGCCAACGAAACGAAATCGAACACACTATTCAAATAATTTTTTTAACAAAACCACATCAGCGTAGCGGAAATGAACCTATATTTTTATAAAAGGGTTAAAAGGGCGTGGACATACTGTGCGACTTTTATGTCATACATTTATATGACGTCTATGACGTCTGTTCCTAGGGTAGACAACTTAATGTCTGTGTTATAGGTAACAGACTCCTGTAATAGGTATTTTTTGTATAAATATATTAAGATACATATCTATACTAATACATAAATCTGAAGAGTTTATGTGTTTGTTTGCTTGAACGCGCTAATCTCAGGAACTACTGGTCCGATTTGAAAAATTCTTTCAGTGTTAGATAGCCCATAACAAAATCAGAGAGTAGAACGTTACTAACATGGGTATTAATATATCGGTAATATTGTAATATTTTATAAAATTCATTTCGACGTGATTAAATATTCAAATTTTAATCAATATAGGTTTTCTTATTCAATTTCCACCCATATAATATAAAAACTTTTAAGTAATGTAGCAATAATAATATCTTCATACCAAGTGGGGCCACGAGGTCACTTTTCAGCGTACTCCGCGGCCCACCCAACTATATTGAAGTTGTCTTTAGTCCTATACATTTTTGAAGTAATACTTCTTTACGCACGCTTGACTTGGTGAGTAAGAGGATGAATGCGTGACGAGAGCGTTACGAAAAGTGTGATCGGGCTAAATTGTAAAATCATTTTAAAGTTCAATTATACCTATATATTATAGAACGAGCTAAAGAAGTTTTACTTCAGTCGTGTGGTTTGGAAGCAGACTCGTTTTATTATATGCTTACAAAAATTTGTTATCTTAATATTTAATAATCTTAATAGATCATTTTCTTCTTTGTCTGTTTACATTGCATTTTATATAAAAAAATGAAATATCGTATATAATAATAATTTATTTGTTATTAACTTGTAACGCTGCAAGTTGTTTTTTGAGATCCAGTAGTGTGTTCACTTCCGGTTGCCACACAGCTTTGTCTTTAGTCGATGCTTTCAGCTTTCTCACTTTGTCACCCTGAATAAAGAAGCATTTATAAGGTTACAGGTTTGAGGAGGTCGTGGCCTAATCAGTGGTCGGCATTTGAGTCGATCACTAAGTTAAGTTGCTCTGGCTGCAACCGGCCCATCAATTTTAAGTTAATGAGGTACCTGGTTACAGCTCATTCACGACTTGGCAATCAAGGGCGGGACAGGCCCATGGCAAGTCCTCAGGGTTGCCACCACGGAAGCATTCCCTTCTGATTGATTACTCAGTAATTACCACAGTTGCGCCTGAGCAGGCAACGCCGGATGCGGTAATGAGGGTCGTTTAACAGTACCACGCGTGATTTCCTGTATAAGTCCTTATTTACTATTTATCTTATCCACATTGTTTCATTTACATTTTTTTTTAATCCCAGGTTAACCAAAAAATATATATTCAAAGACTCTACTTAGTCTTAAGGGCATATTAAGATAATATTTTAACGTGTTATGTATATAAAAACATGCATAAATGTTAGACTATGATTGCTGAAACTTACTTGACTCACTCAGGCAATTTTCTAGTTTGGTATTATTTATTTGTTTCATATCAAATAATGTGACAGAAAGCCGATTACTCTAAAGGTTATTAAAATTTGCAATAAATATAAATTTAAAATTGTGAATCTCCAAAATTAATAAGCTTTAAGAATAAATAAATATTGTAAAAGATAATATTTACTAAAGATGGCCGGCTGGTCGAAATTCGAATACGAAACTTTAGATTTGCGTACCCAATGCTTATTATTATTTAAAGCTAAGTAAAAAAAAAATATCGCCCGCACAACGGCAATTGACAATTATATCACATGAAATGTCATAAATAACAAAAAACATTGTTATTTGGTCATGATAGTCATGACGCTTTGACATCATCCTAGAGTAAAATGTATACATGTGTGTATGCTACTTAAGCTCACAAGATTACTCACTGGCCACTTTAGATTAGCCTTTCTTATATTACAAGGGCACCACCAGATGATACTTGCAGATGCAAGGAGGAGGTTTAGGCAACCAAGTACTCCCACAAACCGGAAAGGTGACAACAATAGGACTCACATTGCCACCACTTTACGAAAATTGTCTGAATGCATATTTATCTAAATCAATCCGTTTTGAAATTCGTTGGAAGCACACAAATACATACATTGATATTTATATACTTTTATTATATTACTGTTATAAATAATTACTTTTATGAGATCCCATATAGAGTCCTGTCGTTTCTTTACGATGTATCGGTGCCGCATACGGTCACGTGCAATGTCCCGCTGCCAATCAATTGTATGAAAATCATCGTACTGTCCAATGCCTGGGATATCATCTGCATCACCTGGAATATTATTTATTGCTAATGTGCACATTTAAATTTTAAGAATAACTATTATATATACAAATGCTGTTATAAAAATTGGTTGTCTGTAACGTCAGCTTACAGAAAATATTTTAACACAATAACACTGAATGGTTTGGCTGATTGTGCCTCTCTATTACTTGTACTGCACTATAAAGTTACAAAATTGCAAGAATGTTTCTAAATTTTGGTCTAGTCGAGGACAAAATGGTGATCGCAACACGAACAACATTTCAGAAGATCTCAACGGAGCCTTACTGTATAATAATTGTTTTTTTTTTTTACTTAGATGAATCATTACAAATTGGTCGAATGTATAACTCATATGTATTAAAAGTAATTCTTTATATGAATTAA
>JANCMC010009190.1:0-12644 GCA_024363005.1 Charaxes varanes | reverse complement strand
GGTTTTATTTTAACAGTTTAATGTATTAATACTACATATTTTATAAAAATATTAGTTTTCGCACCCTCTCCTCTATACGTTCCTTCTATGACTACGGAACTGTAATAACTTTTAATATTGAGCGGAAATGTGTATTAACACGGCAAATATGCAGACAAAAGTTTGTAAACACGTACCATACCATATAAGGAGGTAAAATCAAAATTATAGCTCACTAATAAGGAAATGAAAATAAAAAACAATAATGAAACAAAATAGTGACAAATAAATGTGATTTCGTCCGGAAAACCCTAATACTTGGTGTAATCAATGGTCAATTGAAATTAATATTCGAACCTTTTCCTGGTTATTAATTCCAGCTGCGTCAGATAATTTAGTAAGAAACAAATTCTGTGTTAGATTGACGTCCGTCCCGCTTTCGTTTTGCACAATTGTGTGGGAATACCACATAATTGTGTGGACCGAGTATAAGCGGTGGCGGAAAACATAGGAGTCAAACTTAATTTATATACAGGTCGACTGAGACACTAACGAAACCCTGGGACCTGATATTTGATGTTCATATATATGATGAAATAAATTAACATTACATGTAAATATCAATTAACTACTACGTGTGACTAAGAGAAGGTCAACTAAATATGTACGGAACGCATGGACATACTAGCATGGACGCACCATGTAGGTCCGTTTTCCCTTACACTTTAGTCCTGGCTTAGGACAAGCAAAAATATGTATTCATTCATCACTTATTTACTTATTTGTTTATTAATTAAATATTATATAGCCAAAAAAATAACTGAATTAACACAGGCATTAAGTTGTCTACCTTAGGAACAGACGTCCGTGTGTCATATAGTCCTATATATTTATATTTATTTATTCATCAAGACATTAATCGGGACCCACCAATTTACACGTCTTCCGAAACACGGTGGAGGATGGAAATTTGAAACCAGTGTTTATTTGTTTTTTATTTCTTTAGGGTACCAACAGTTTGTAATATGGACTCACAATACTAATACAATTTGTTAGAATAGAATACCCATCTATCACACGTAAGATTGCTTAACCTAGCGATCGACTCGAATATCGCCTCACACTACGGTCTATAGACTGTCCTACAATACAAAACATAATATCTTGAAATATTTCATAACTGGCAAGTTGTGAGTTATTTTTTGTCGTAAAGGTAAGATGTTGCATTGAAATCGTACACTTTATTAAATAACTTGCCATTGCTATGCGACCATTTGTATGTCAGGAATTTCTATGGTATGCCATGTAAAATACCTTTAACCTACAAAAAAATAAAATGATTTTTCTTCCAACTAAGCAGTAAAGGTATCATGTATCATTACTTAACCTATCAGAAAGGATGCATTTTCTGCTTAGAACGAAAACAGTGTGGCAATGTATGAAATTTCATTACTACACTGTTTTTCATTACCGCATTCTTTTATTTTCATGTAAATTTCCCACGGAGATATAATGTCTACAATTAAGTTTCGTATAAAATGTAGGCACTGGATCAAACAGATACTGCCTGAAAATAAAAATCGACTGATTAAATTCGAAAAAAAAAAATGCCAAATGGCGCACATTTTAACGTAGTCTTATTTAAGATAAATTGAAAGTTCAATATTTTTTGATTGCAAATCAAATACCATCTATATATTATAATTTTAGCTATACTTTGAAAATTTGTAACGTTAAAGAGCTTAATTATACAAATATAGAATAATTCTCATTGGTATCTTGAGGGCCACCTTGGCCCTCAAGATACAGGGAATCCTAGTTTGGGGGTCAATACTGCTTTGATTAAGTGTAATGTATATTTTGACCAAATAAACGTTATTTATTTATTTATTTTATTTATCTATGGTCCCTTTCGCTCAATATGCAAGAGCTTTGAAATAACAATCAAAGGTAAAATATATTTTTTTTTATTTAAGTAAACGCAGTTTGCTTGCTAGTATGAACGATGCCTTACGATTTTAAACTAACCAGTGCATGAAGGAACTAACTGGAGCAAAATTTCCAATTACTGTGATTTACTGAACCCGGAGCGATATGTGGATCGCCACATGTTACCTGATTTTAAATCAGATCCGGCAGCCATCGGACACATTGTCATGTCGCATGATTATGTTACATTTATATTTAGCGTTATAAAGGCACATACACACCGATACACCCCATAGTTTCACTACTATGTAACAGATGGCGCTACTTCGAAAATTTATGTTTAGTTTTATTATTATTTATTATCAATCCGTTTCAATTAAATCAAATTAGCCCTCCCAAAAAAAGTAGTAAAAACGGAAACACACCCGGTTCTAGCAGCAGTGTCTATAAATGATAATGACATTAAAAATTCGCTTGTTAATTTAATCAAAGTACGTAAACATTTTAATATGTCCCTTACCCAATTTCATTCACAAACAAACCAATATTTTCATTGCTCGATTATTTCCATTTCGCCTTTGATGAAGGCCCGCTAAAGTATTGCAAAAATACTTTTTGTTGCCGAAAATATATACAGGTATTTGCATTCGTAACACGCAGAAATAACGCGAGCGGTTCTGTTTTATTTCTTTGTATTTTTTTTTTAAATAAATAAATAATGGCACTGTTACAACAGATGATATTATACTATACATATTTACATAGTATAAAAACGTTCCTTCCCCTTCTTGTGTTATAATAGAGTGATTCAAGAGAAAGGTTTCCTCTAGGCCTCCCTATAACACGGCTCTCTTATAACGCAATAACATTATACTGTAATATGTAATATTATGCGCACGCGGGTGAAGCGATTGTAAGCGCGTTGTACGAGAATAATCCTAGAACGCGGAATAAACCTACCGTGTTAAAGGGAGGATACTGTATATGTTTTTTTTTGCATATAACAAGGGGCAAACGAGCAGCTGGCATTCACACCTAAGTGACTACCGATGCCCATGTATAACTGTAACACCAGAGGGCTCGCAGATGCGCTGCCGGCCCTTGATAAATGAGTATACCTACTCTTTTCTTGATGGTCCCTAAGTCGTATTCGTTCTGTAATATCAAAGCTGGCTACTGATTCCACAGAGAAATTGTGCAAGGTAATAAGTTCTTAGAGAATCGCACGGTTATGGACTTTAGGACATCGAGGTGATGAGGGTGGGATTTCAAATTTTGACGAGAGGTCCTGTAGTGGAATTTAGCTGTCGGTACTAGTACTACAAACTTTTAACTCCTATTTCACCTCTTTCAAATTTTCTTTTCCCAACAAAAAGTAGCCCATACCCTTTTCCATACGAGCAGGCGGTAAGTGACTACTGATGCCCATGAGCACCTGCGACACCAGAGGGGTCGCAAATGCGTTGCCGACCTTTGAGAAATGAGTATGCTCTTGAAGGGGTCGGATCTGTTATCTCCAACGTCAGGCTCTTATGAAAATATTATTGGTTCCGACACTCATGTCTTCTTATTAGCGAGCGTGTTTTGCTTACAGCCCGTGCCATCTTTAAAACATGGGCCTCAATGAATAACATCGTTTCTCTGTGCAAATAAAGGTATATAACATTATTACAGTGGAAAGAGAGGTAATATTTATTCTGTACATCTCTATATTTCATTTTATTCAATAAGGCAATCAACGACATATACATCATATTATAATAGCAGAGTTACATGGTATAAAAAAAAACAACTTAAATGCTATTACATTAACCACTACAAACTATTTTTTTTAAAGGTATAATTTTAAAATACAAGAATAGTAGTCATAGAGTAAAAAAACTCAACTAAAGTATGGTACATATAAAATAAACTATATATATCTATATACAAAAGCGAAAGGTCACTTAAGGAAAATTTCGAAAACCGCGGGACGATTTTGCACGAGAGTAATTTAATTACTAAACATTTTATGGAAAATACCTAATACAATTTTAATTATCTCATTTTAATGTAAGAGAGAGACGAATTTCTTAGCATTCCATGGTTCACCGTGCGGGTGCCGGGTCCATCGCGTTGCAGAGGAAGCTGCCTCATTTCAAAACCTAGTAAAGGGACGCTTTTGCATTTCAGACTGGATCCATCCTCTCTCTGCATTCGTATATTTGGCCTTGATTATAAAATCTAGTGAGGTGCATTGACTGTTTAAAAACCTAGCAGAGACTCACCAGGTGTTTGAATTGGTTAAATTTACTTACTAGTACTACCACTGAACTACCTTTGAAGTGGTTACGAGGGAGTGAATGGTACATACTAGGTATCGATGCTGAAATATTTCTGTTCTTATGCGAAATCAAAGCGCTGGTGTTTTTGTATTTCTTAGGGATTTATCATGTTATCAAGGTTATGCAATAAAATGGTTTTTGTATAAAGTGTCCCTTACTAGGTTTTGAAATATCTGAGGTCGTATCCAATCTTCATCAGATATTTTGCGCTATTTGAAAATAATATATGCAACTATGGTATTGTATTTATTTAAGAGTTAAAAATAAATAATTTTCACATTCTACGGAATCGCTAGGTTCCGCGGAAACCAGTTAGGGAATACCTACCTTGTGGAAAAGCACACCAAGGTGGAAGGTTTCGGCGAGGAATGAAAGGTGGGAGCGTAGGTCGATATGCTCAACCACCGGAAAGGAAGATCTTCGATCCGGGTTAGTTGGTTTTGCCCGGGGCGGCCGCACCTCACCAACGTTGTTCGTCGGAAGGTCTATATATACAGTAATCGTAAGTAGAAACTTCGCTAGCGTGAGCTAGTTTGTATGGAGATTTTCAACGTTTGTACAGTGGTCAACGTCATTCGTAGAGCGCCATCTAGTATGTTTTGATGTAACCTTCGGTTTGTGAGACTTCCCGGTGGCCTAAACTCGTCATAAAGGGCCGGCAGCGCATCTACAGGCCTTCTGGTCGTGCAGATGTCCATGGGCGACGGTAGGCACCATCGGTGCCTGCTGCCTGCTCGTCTGCCCCCTTGTAACATAAAAAATAAAAAAATCTATCACCCGGTCGCGGTAAGAGCAACTTAACCTAGCGATCAACTCAAATGCCGACCACTGATTGGGCCACGACCTGCTCTACTGTTATAGGCATATGCTTATATAATATTAGATTTTGAGTGTTGTTATTACTGTTTGTTTCTCAAATAATGATAAAATTAAATAAAGCAAAAGTAAAATAAAATTAGTGCGTATAATATTTGTGTAAGGACTCACGCTAGGACTTTGCCTTCGTATTCCAGGAATCTGCGCAGGGTGTCTACGTGAGTCTTCGGCCTGGTCGGGGGATGCACTCCTTTCCAGCGCTCCTTTTGTGCGTACGCATCAACGGGGAGATCTTCCTCTTTGGACATTTCGACTCCTTGCGACTCTAACCATTCCTACAAAAAGAAAAACCATTCAGTATATAAAAATTAAGAATTATATAGGTTATAAAACATACGGGTAGAAGTGATAACCTCCTCTTTTTTATGAAGTCGGTTAAAAATACATCGTACCGGAAACTTTGTGATAAGGCTACATTAAATGTCCTAAATAAAATCACAAAAATCATTCATCTCGGATATGAGAGGTTACAGATATTTCCATCCTCATCCCATTCTTGAGCGCGCAATGTATCGTGAACATTGGGAAGCAATCGTCAACACCTAGAATCGAGGCGTCCTCTGACATCATAGCTGGAATCCCTACAACTTCATGACTATCACTCAGTTACACACTAGAGGGACTCACTTTTTTACGTGTCTTCGGAAAGACGTAGGAAAAATATCCGCCATTTAAAAAACCATTGATATATTGGTTCATCCATCTATCACCCGGTCGCGGTAAGAACTGCTTAACCTTGGGACCGAGTCAAATACCGGCTACTGATTAAGCTATGAAATCTTCAGCTAAGGACTATATTAGATAATAACTATGAAAAATAAAAATTAGGAAAGTTTTAATTCCCAATTATCTGTGGAACTGGCCTTACAAGGTCTTAGCGGGCGGCAAGTTCGTGTGGTCGTGCCCGAAGCCAGATTAAACTATTGCACCTCAGACATTTCGCTCCCGGTCGCCATGGTAACCCGAAACACGACTTGGAAATACGTCTTCTTATAAACCCTGCCGCCTTAAGCATAGAGTACATATTTGCATAACACTATATATAGATGGTTTCGTAATAGACAACGAACGGATTCTTCAATGTTTTGTATTCAAAACAAGCTATTTTGTTACATGAAGGTATTTGTTGAAATTCAATGGAATAAAAAACATTACCCTCTATTAATTTATATGTAAGTGTTTATAAAATTTCTAAAAAAAAAATTTGTATAAAAGGTGTCTGTTACTTATAACACAGGCATTAAGTTGTCTACCTTAGGAACAGACGTCCATGTGTCATATAGTTCTATATATTTATTATTATTCTTTTTATTTAAAAATAATTTATTTCATAGATAAATAAACAGACCGTCTTTGTTTCGAGAGGCACTCGAAACAGCGGGATCTGGTTAATGTAACAGCGATATAAGTCCTGAGGTTTTAGAGGTTGATATGCATATCGATACACCCAGACTTGACGTGGGAATCAAACCCAAAACCGCGGTGCGGAAAGCAGGGTCACTGTCAACTGCGCCAACAGGCCAGTCAAATTAGTTATATATAAAGGTGATATATCATGTTTAGAATTAATTAATTAAGCAAATAAAGTAAGTTAAACTCATAAGTTCGCTTGGTTTAAATAATACCTGAGAACCATTAACAAAACTAAAATCCTTAGGGCCCATTTAGGACATACTTAACCGAAAAAATTCAGCTAAGTGAATGCCATTCCAATACGTTTACTTTTAAAGGTATGTACGAGAAATTTTAATAAAGCTTTCAGTTGGTAGTAAATTGTTTGGTGAAGTAACTTTAGCAGTTGAAAAATTGGCGTTTGAAGTTAGGCAGGGAGAGATTAGGTTATGTAGCGAAGTTTACTTTTTCATATAAGAGTCAGAACTGTTTTGATGTGAATCTCTTTTCTTCTCTCCTACCTAGTGCTGCACCATAGTAGTACCAGGGTACGCATAAATTGCAGACGATGTAGCTCTTGGGCGAGTTAAAATGACCGACTGCAGCCTCACGTCATTCCCGGAACCCCCACAATCTCACAACTAATATCAATGCAGAGACATTAATCAGGACCCTCAGTTTTACGGAATAATTTGGTAAATAAAACAAACTTTTACTATATACAATATTTATTTGTGTAAAGTTCGCACATTCGATGCAACATCTTTTAACCGACTTCAAAAATAGGAGGAGGTTCTCAATTCGATTGGTATATTTTTATTTCCGTTTGTACAGCGAGTACGCTGAGGTGTATGATCCGATTTACTTAATTCTTCTTCAGTTTGATGCTGAATATTTGCCATTTGGTCCCATAAAAATTTAAAACAGTTTGACCAAGTAGTTTTATAAACAAAAATAAAACCGCCAATAAATTATTAATATTTTTTTATTTATTAATTATATCTTTTATATGTATGTTACGCGATGATATGTATGTTATGAACCGATTTTGACGATTCTTTTTTGTTTGATAGATCATACTTTAGAGTTAGTCCCGTATAAATTTTATCAAAATCAGGCTAATCAGGTTTTTGAGAAATCAAATAATTCTAAAAAACTATATAAATATATATCGTTATACATTCATGATGTTTTCATTTAACTAAATACTACTTGCCACAAAAAAAAAATTATAAATAAGAAGAAAACCTCCTTCAAAAAATACTAAGGTACTAAAAAGCAAACAAATAATTAGTTAGTACTTCATACGATTTAGTAGACACCTGCTGATTTGGCGAAGTCGGTACCATCTACATCGGTTTACCGGGGGACCTATTTGGCTTGGCACCGACTTCAATACATCAGTAGGAGTAAAGTACTAATTAATTATTTTTTTTACTTTTTAGTTCCTTAGTATTTTTTGAAGGCGGTTTTCTTTTTATTCGTAATTAATTTTTTTCTCTAGATGTTTCAGCATAGAGTATCCCAATGAGGTATCTAGGGAAACAAAATTTTCTTTGCTTATACCTATTTAAAATAAATTAGATGTGTTGCACAGGGAAACCAGCACTTACAAATTTATCAATTAATGGCCAGAAAAACAAATCTGTCATTTTTATGTATCAATATTTGTATATTTATTATTAAGCAAAAACCGCAAAAATATAAAATTAAGTTTCTTCACTCCAAGTGACAAAGTTCGCTTATAAACTTATATACGCTAAAATAACTTGCATTAACTACCAACAGGCCCGCCATTGCAGATGATTCGCAAATACAGAGTATAAATACTGAACAAATCCTTGTACAATTTGAAATATTAATAATCGGTCCCGTATTAAATGCCGGTGTATCTAATAGTACTAAACTTAAGAAATATGCCTCGGTTAAGAGTTTGTTACAATTGAAAAATTGTTGAACGGAAACAAAACAGAGTACTTGCTTACTGGTTTTAAAAAAAAGTATCGGCGGAGTATAAGCGGAGTGAGAGAGAGTGAGTGAGACAGTGAATTTGAAAATAACTGCCAAAATATTTGCGTTCTCTAATTACAAACTATGCCGTCATTAAAAGCCGTGACGTCATTTTGATAATAACCTATTAATGGCTGTCCCGGGGCCCTCACATTAAAATAATAGGCTATTAGTGTCCGATGAGCTCACCATTGTGGTAATTCGTGCCGGGGATGTGACAGTAGTAGCGCATTGAACGTATCATCCCAAACCTCTTCTATTAAATATTTAGTCTTTTTGTTTATTTTATAGAAGTAAGGTGCCAAAGGAGCATACGTTTGCCTGATGGTAGGCAGCCATTGAAGTCATCGTGTGCAATGTTGTTCATTAAGAATTGTGCATGCAAAGAATTGTACACTCATCCTGCAAAGTCCACTTCTCCCCAAGAATAAGGTATTTTGTAATGCCGATACTATCCTCGTAGTGACGAGGCCGTTATAGGTTACCACGGCCAGGAGTAAACCCTTTGTGGAAGTGGAAGACAGCAGGCTAACGAGATCCGGTGAATGTCCGGTGGTTCTTGTCAATCGTGCTATTCACCCATTGGTGGTGGGTCTCATCTGGGGGCTGATGTGTCTTCCACCAGAAGTTAACCGTCCCATCTGAGGTGTATTTAGAGTTTGAGTATTTTTCGGTGCTAATTTATGTCCAGACGATTTTCATGTAAGTGACAAAAATATTTAGCAGAGATACTCTAAAATTATAATGTCCAATTTGTTTGGCCACCAGAGTACCTTAACAAATTTTATTCAACAATCCTGATTCATATTTACTTAAATATCCAATTTCCCTGTAGTCCAACAATACGATCACAGTATTGTTGGTTAACAATAGTTCATAAACAAAGCATTAAGCGCTAATTGCAAGCGCTTCAGCGCTGGAATCACCAATGAATGATGTTTAATTCTGGAACCGTACCTCATTACGTATTCTATATATTTACGCCTGAAATGTTCACGGGATCGAATTTTTGTAAGCGTGTCGAAAACATAGAACATTAATGTATTATATATAATATACAAAGTTAACTCTAAGTTTGTGAACATAATTAACTTAGCATGGCTTTCTTGCGGGGGCACACGGGAGCACGCAGTGCCCCCTAAGAAATTCGAAAATTGATTAAAATTGTTATCAAAACTAAAAACAAAAACCAATTAATATTAGAATTCACTGTTCGCATAGAGCCCACTCGGATGAAGTTACTGTTCGTTTTAAACTTTATTTACAATTATCATACTACAAAAAATTTCGAGGATCAGAATGCCCTCAATATAGAAATGACTAAAAAAGCCTGAATTTAAAATAGAGATTAGGTCGTATACCGATAATATAAATAAGTCATACACAAACATGGAAGTACAACTGAGAACTGCTAAATATACTGCTGAATAAATTTACATGATAAATCTTGTTAGTGATAAAATATTCCTAAAAACTATTACATAATAAATATTAGGAAATATTAAAAATTCTTCGCATAATGTGGTACGTGTCCCGTTAATTTATTAGCCCTAAATACGTCCAACAAACCGGCAGCGATATAATGAGAAAATTCTTCATGGGACCTGATGTAAGATCTTTACAGGGAATCTCGGCCTTTCAGCGGAATGAAAAATTTTTATTATCATGAAAATTATAATATACCTATACCGAAAAATGTTAAAAATGTTTTTAAGCTGTTAATTTTAAGTTAAGTAGACAAATTGTCATTTTTTGATTCTAAAAACATGAGAGCAGATGAAATTTAAAATAGCCGAAACCTTTTATAAAATAAATTGGTTTACACGACTCCAATTTGACAGATTGCAATTTGAAAGTTGACGAACAACGGAAAAAGAAAGAATCAAATTACGAAGTTTTCTAACTTTTTAACATTCTTGAATAATCTTGTCTGACGTCGCAAAAATTCTCCAACCTTCAAATTAAAATACTTTAACCAGTAAATTTTGTTCAATATACGTAGGTACGCCATGTTAATATATTGAAACATTTTAAGCCAATTATCCCCTAATAACATCTAGAATCGATTTTATTTTGTTTTTATGTATATTGCGTAATATCTTTGCATTAATTCTATATAAAATCAATAACACAACGAAAGCAAGGTCTGTAAAAAACCAAGCAGGTATGCAGTTCTATTCTTGACCCCACTGAGCTACTGTAAGACATACTCCTAGCACAAGCATTACGCTGATTAGAAATCGATGTCCCTCCTCGAAACATAACACTATTTATTCATTCAAGACTGCGAGGTTCAGTTAATTAGCTAGAAAAAGGCTAAACCGCCTATCAACTATCTGTGTTCGCGACTTCATCCGCGTAAATAAGTTAAAAAAAATTATTTAATTTTAGTGTGGTGATGATATACAGTCTATAGCCTTCCTCGATAAATGGGCTTTCTAACACTGAAAGAATTTTTCAAATCGGGCCAGTAGTTCCTAAGATTAGCGCGTTCAAGCAAACAAACAAACAAACTCTTCAGCTTTATATTATAGTATAGGCATATTTACATTTTCGTCTACCCAATTAAGATTTCCAGAAATATTAGTGTCATTCCTTTGATTCGCGTAAATATATACTACTAACAGCGTTAAGAAAGACTTCTTGAATATTCTATAAGAATCGTTTAGTATCAAATATAAACCAGTGCTAGAATGGGTCACCCATCTATCAACCGGTCGCAGCCAGAGCAACTTAACTTAGCGATCGACCCAAATGCCGATCACTGATTAGGCCACAACCTCCTCATTATTAACATTATCCTATATTTTTATAATTCTACGTATTCTTAATTGCCGTATTTTTATGTATACGTACCTCTACCTCGGTCACTTTTTCTGGTGTGCCGTTGAGTTCACATAATTCTTGGACTATAGATTTCTCGGCAAACGTGCCTGAAACGTGAAAAGAAAAGTACTTAAGTACCAAAGTGTGGTTTTATTTTCGTATGTCACGTAAGAAACAAGCATAGCAAGCATCTTCAAGAAAAGAGCATACTCATTTCTCAAAGGCCGACAACGCACCTGCGAGCCCACCGGTGTTGCAGTTGTCCATGGGCGTCTGTAGTTACTTACGTGACTGCCGGCTGCTCGTTTGCCCCCTCGCTATATATAAAAAAAAAAGAAGCGGGTAGACGGTCCACTAGATTATAAGCGTAGAGACTTATCGTCCGATCGACGCCTATGGGACTACGCCACATTTCCTAGTAGGCCCTTAGATGTGATATAGGTCTTGCAGAACAAATAATAAATATACATATATAAAACTCTATTAGAGGTAGCCCCATGCATTACTTAAGGTGAATATGTATTTAAGCCGCAATATTTCTACGCTAAAATTCAAATTCAAATGATATTTTATTCAAGCAGATAGTTAACATGCAAAAATGTAAAAAATTAATTTCTGTAAGAACTATTTTTAAAAAAGTGGCTAACGAGTTGCTTGCTGATTCTTCTCGTGGCTCGACTCTTCCGAATCAGTGGTAGCTTTTTAAATAATTGACGACTCAAAAGAGCTTGTAAAAGTCTACTTGTATAAAATATCATTTGAATTTGAATTGAACTTGTGCTAAGACCTCCTTAATCTCTATCAAAGAATCCGTTTTTAGCGGATGTCTACTAATTATTGTCTTACTTTCTCGTCAAATTGTTTTCTTTATGCGTCCCACGGTTTTCGAGATTTCGTATTGGGTGACCTTTCGCTCTTATATATTTAGAGGAAACGAACATATCACAGGTATCCTTAGTAGAAGGAGGAGTAAGTACAGAGCCAGCCGCAGATGGAATGGAAGAGGAATCTCCCCCGGCCAACCCTGGACGTGCGCCCGAACAAGTGTCGGAACTTGGGGCCATTATACTGGCGGACCGAATTGCGGGCCCAGCTGTGTTACATACTGTGAGTTATTATTAATTTAACACAAATTCAATTGAAGCAATCATCATGTTCATATTATTCATGTTCATTTATTCAATTGCACGTGTTTATAATATATACATTGTACATGATGCCCCTTTAGGGCTTTAATAGCAGCGTTTTACCTGAAATAAAACGCATATTAAATACTTACCTCACTGGAAGCTTTATACTTGAGAGAGC
>JANCMC010009183.1:0-16411 GCA_024363005.1 Charaxes varanes | reverse complement strand
AATTTCGTAAAGTCTCTTAGGTTAGCTATTAAGTTATGATAGTTTCATGTCAAACGCAAAAAGCGAATATTGTTCCCGTTATCGGCGGCGGTAGTGGATCGGAGCTGGTGTTTGTGCCATGTACGTAGGATACGGTGGAAATGGCTGAAACATCACTGGCAGAGTTGCATACGGCTTGTTTTCCGGCTGAAAATAATTTAAAAGAGTCAATTAAAATTTAACTCAAATAATATATGGATATCAATTAAATAATTTACAACAATCTTTAGATGACAAGACAGTTAGTAAAATACTTCTCTACGAGTAGAAATTCACTCTTGTTAAAGTAGATATACTGCAGAATTCGTTGATAAAAAAGTTATCAGTTTCTTAAACCAAACTGGATCGAGAAATATATATAGACCAATAATAGTGTTAAAATATGGCATCCTTTTTCCTCAAACTATGGAAGGTAAATGAAATTTACATACCAAAGATTTTGAAAGACTGAGAAATATGTAATCTGGTATAACATACCTTAACAACTCGTCCATCGATAAGTCTCTCACAGTCACGTCTAAACCGACCGCCACCAACAGCGGCCGGCATTACAGAATCATCGAATGTAGTTAAGGTATGTGAGCGAGCGAACGATACATGTTTTGTCCTGAAAGAAAGATATGAATATAAAACAAAGTACCGTACCTTAGTAAATGAACACTTGACGATAGGTCGAACTAATTTTAAGGAGAATAGAATTATTAAAAACCAACTATTATTAAACAACGAAATATAAATATACATTTTAGAAAGGGAAACAATTTTTAATAAGAACATTGAAATTATCAATGAGATTATAGTCTAAATTACCGTGTTGGATGACCTTGATGATAAACACTCAACTCAAGATGCAAATTCTACATGATACAAGTAAACATGTGAATCTAGATTTCAATGAATGCTGTGAAACTATCTAACTCTAAATAAGGCTTAAAGTGTTTGCACTAAAATTTAAATTAATTGACTTAAACTACTTAATAAATATAGACTACGGAAGTTCGAATATTGAATGTTTTAAAACCTGTTCTTTGAAAATAATGATTAGGAGAAACAAATTTCATTGAAAAAAAAAACATTATGAATAGATGGGTAGTAAAGACGACGTACTTGATACAATAGATTATTGAGTTACTAATTGTAATAGATGATGCATCGTCAATATAAGGAATGGTATAAAAAATAAAATTACTGGACTAAACATGGAACCCAATTATATTATAAATATTTTTTTAGTATCTGTGGAAAAGATGCAATAAATAATAATACCAATTACATGCGCTAAATAATATGTTAAAAGATATATACGCATATAACCGTCCTAGATAGAACTAATACATTAAGATTGATCTTTATGGAGTCTTTTGTTTCTGATTTGTTTCTAATTAATTACCTGTGCGGTGGTATCGTGAGAGGCGGTGGTGGGGGTGGCGGAGGTATCGGAGTATGGGCGGGGCAGCTAAAACATTTACACACTTATTAACAGGATAAACCGTTTGTAAAAGCTCAAAATCAAAATTAACATCGCACTCGCAAACATGAGCGTTTCTATGGCCTATTTTACTTGAAAAGTAATCATTTATAATGTTATTTTAATAAGTAACCTCCATTACATTCTTTTCATTTCTAGAACTCAACTCTGAACCTTCTTTCTTAAAATGCTGCTAACTGCACTTTAATTTTGAGCTTTTTATTGTAAACTGAACTAGCTTCTTTATTAACATAAATTGTATAATATTATTTTGGTTGATCTAAAATCACATTTCTTTTACTTGTATTAGATCACACATTACTGTCTTTATTCATTGCTTAGGGTATTTCTATATCTATAAATCTATGACATGCATCTGTGCCCTGATAGTGTATTCAGCAAACATTAAATTTGCTCTCATTTCCTTCTCAAGTTTTCGGTCTGTGGTTGTAATATATGGAGAAAAACAAATATTAAATAAAACTATTTTTAGAAAAGAAATAGAAGTGTTTGGTCAAATAGGAGACGTTTAAGAAGTCAATAATATTTATAGAGCTGTTAATACAACATTTTTACTGTCAGAATACATAAGACAATGAGTTCATATTATATTACTAAGAAATACTATTGTTATTAGTAAACGCCCTGCTCGCTGTAACATACATCTAACAAGATAATTACACTAATTGGGATAGAGATCCAATTAATTAGATAAGATCGTCAAATCGGTATACCAAATAGGTTAATTTGAAACTGATACTGCAAAACATTGTTACATCACTTTAACGTAGTACAGTTATGGTGGGAAGTTTAATGGAATTAAGCTTAATGCTTTTTCGCAAAGCATTGATTAGCAGAGAATTGTAACGCAAGGTTATAATGCTGAGCGCATTCTATCGTAAGTAAAGCATGAACAATTATAAATACTTTCTGCATAACTGTGTTAAAGTAACAAAAAAGCCTCAACGAAGCATAAAACGCTGACATGATGTCTGCAGCGCTTTATTAGCAAAACTTAATGTAGAATGTCTAGGTTTGATCGCGTTGCCCAATAAATGTTTTCATCAAAAGTCTGGGAGGTGCCATAAATATTAATGTTAGGCACGGTGATATAATGTAACGGTCTGATTCCCTTATTAGTCGCAACGGCTAGCTACCATGTAATTGCTCCAGGCTAGTGAGGGTTATTTATTACAAAAGATTGAGCGAATTCCTAACGAAGAATCATTTCCATGGAAGCTAGATAGTAAATATGATATAACAAGGGTTTTCTCATATAATAAGGGCGCATATAAGCAAAGTGACAAGCAACTAGGACAAGTGAAAGCTGCACTATCAGAAGGCTTGCTATACGTTGCGGTCCTTTGAGAAATAAATATGCACTTTCTTGAAGAGGATTGAAAAAATTGTTAGTTCTTTGATCATTGTTGTACAGACCATGGATATCTATACGAATGTAGACCATTGACATGCATACAAATAGATATGTATAAATTTTCTTTGTAAAATTTAAATTATCTTTTCCTTTATGAGATCAGTCAGGGACGATTACATTCATTTTTTCACGGACGGCGTCTTTACTTTCTATTTCACGACCTTCTAAATATTAGAATATATACGCTTGAAATGAAGGCCATAGAATTTATTTCATATTCTTATTCATTTACTAGCGGACCCGGCAAAGGCTGTCCTGCCCGAATCTTGGGTTACTTACTATTATTACATTCTATTATCCTATAATAAGTCCCCGTTGCCGTTTCCTTTTCCTTTCCCGGTCTCGTTCCAGAATGATTCACTATTTTGGCGTTAATGGCTTAAACATGAAAGATATATATATATGCTGTCGCGGGTTTTTTGTATTACTTTTTAAGATAAACATTTCCTTAATACACTACTTACGTACACCCGTAAGTATAGCGGTTTTTGCAGCGCTCTTTATAATGGCTCGCAGAAGGCAGAATTTTATTCGACTTACTTGACATTTATCTTTATATTTTGGACCATTCACACAATATCTTTATAATTTATAGCCTTTGTGTTATTTTGATATATAAACTATAATATTGTTAGTTTTATTTAAACCCATTCCGTAGTTTTTACGTGAAATAGTGTAAAACATGCATTCAAACATTTATAGATCCATACATCCATAGGTACAAACTTTCGCATTTATAATATTACTAGAATTAAATTGCACACGCCAATAGAAACATGACGCCTCGTTAGAGCATAGAAATTTTCATAGAAAACCATCTCTAAAACTAATTGATAATAATCACATAGCAATTTATTATAATATAATAAAGTATTAAAACCGTTCGACGTCAAAGAAAATGTCTATTTTAATTTATTAAGCAATTGATTTGCAGGATAAAATGATTTCGATTAACAAATAGTTAATAATAAAAACTATAATATAAAACTGGGACCTCGTAATTGGTACGATTCCTTGACTCAAGTGGTGGTAAAAGCCAATAAGCATGTAATTGCCACTGGAGAGTATGCCTAATTAAATTTAGGCTCCATTTAATACCGACCTACAGATAAGATTAGAAACATTTCTCACGGAAATTTAGTATTAGAGTTTTATATATCTTTATCTTTTGTACAAAAAATCGGTAGGTGTATGTTCTTTAAACCTTTTTTTATACTCTTTATTGTACACCACAAGAACACATAAGAAAAGAAAACACATAAACGTGAAAAGAGACAGTACAAAAGGCAGTGTTATCGCTAAAAAGCAATTTCTTCCACACAACCTTTGGGACAAGAGACCATTTTTTTTTAGAAACTTTAGATTAATAAGGTGGGTGATACTGTCAAATTTGGCAACGATCGGGTTTACAGCTTTCTATTGATTTTTAGTTGGTGATTTAGTGTGGTAATTTGATTTACAAATGAATACAAATTTTGTTAAAAATTGCTATACGGTGAAAGCTGGAGTGGATATTTATAAAATTCCATATGGTCGTACATGTTAGAGCCTCAATAGCTCAACGGTTATAAGGTATGGACTGAAATTAGCAAGGGACCCGGTACAAACCCCACCGCCGTTGGAGTATTGTCGACCCGGTCGCAGCCAGAGCACCTTAACTTAGCGATCAACTCAAATGCCGACCACTGATTAGGCCACGACCTCCTCAACTGCTCGTTTGCCCCTTGTTATATATAAAAGAAAAATCGACTCCTTAAGCAGCAAACGCGAAAAATCTGGCTATATTCAAATCACTTAGTAATTCGAACCTAAACTCCGTGGTTCTGGTGAAGTAATAAATAGTAAATTTTCTTACGCGATCGTCCTGAACTTTTCAAAGGAAACTCGGTAGGCCGCTGAGAGTTGTTGAGGGATTTCTTCATATAAATGTAAATGTCTCGACGCGGGGGTGGAAATTACCCCTGTTAGAATCACAATGCCGTTTGATTTCGTGGCGGCTGCTGGAATTTTTATATCGGTGCCGATTGGGCATTTGTAAAGCATTTGTCATCTCGTTTCCGCGTATGGAATATCTATTGTTGTCTCGCTTGAGAATCGTTTTTTTTTTTTAGTAAAATGTCCCGGGGTCGTGATTGTAATAGGATTTTCGCGTAAGTGACTATATCGCGCTGGGGATTAGCATGTGATTTTATTTGAATAATAATATTAATTTTGTTATTTATTGTATTTTCTAAAGATAGGAATTCATAAAAATTGAAGAGTAGACTGCCGTCTGACTTCGTTCCCGGTATCTCCACAATCCCACAAGTATATGTTTTTTTTTAGATGGGATCCTTAATCAGTGTTATGTCAAAATAAGATAGTTTTAAAGACGAATGTGTCTAAAAATTGAATTACTCAGTATAACTAAATATATTTCATAATATCTAAGGGAATGAAGGTTAAGTACCAGGGTCCGCTTAGATTGCAGAGGATTTGGCTGTAGGGCGAGTTAAGATGACCGATTGCCATCTGACTTCATCCTCGGAACCCCCACGATGTCTACAAGCTTACGATTAATATCACAAAGACATTAATCGGGTCCCACTGTTTTACGTGCCTTCCGAAACACGGTGGAGGTCGGAAATCAAGTATAAACCAGTGCTAGAATGGGTCACTCATCTATCACCCGGTCGCAGCCAGAGCGACTTAACTCAGCGATCGACTCAAATGCCGACCACTGATTTGGCCACGACCTCCTCAGAGGTCCGTCCTCCTCCTCCTCCCTTGAATGCATGGTCCAATTCAAACACAAAATGACACAAAACACAAAATGTTCCAATCAAAACACAAAATGACACAAAACATTGCGCACATTGTATACGTCACAGCATTGTAATATCCAGGTAATCCTAGAATATTTTAGCCAAAAGATCTAAGTATGTGTAGGAAATGTAGTTAGGGCTAGCATCTTGAGATCAATCGTCGTTAAAAAACTTATATTATTTAATATATTATTTGGTATATGTAAATTACGCGTCACGTTGTTTGTCCGCGATGGTGTCCTAAACTAATTAACCGATTTTAATCAAATTTGCACTCTGTGTTTAATTGGACCCAACTTGAAAGATAGGATAGTTTAAATATCAATTTATAGTCGTAAATAAAAATGAGTCGCTGATATGTATGGACGTACATAACTTCCGAACGACTGCACCAAATTGGATAATTTCTTTTTTGTTGTGTTCGTTATTGTTAGGACAAGGTATGGGTACTAGCCATTCCATATCGTTTTCTGATACATTCAGTGAATAAATGAATGTACTGTATAATAAAAGAAATATTATCTGCTAGTTGTTACCCGCGACTTCATCCAAGTAAAATAAGGAACAAAAATTTACGTAATGTATGTTACATATACATGTACATATATGTATATTTCTATGTATTGCCAATAGCAAGCATTCGTGAAATTCTTTTCATGCTAATATTACCTTTTGGCACTTGAAATTGGGTACGCATTTGTATATCAACAATTCATTGAATCACTGTGCTTGCCGAAATATGAGGTGTATGACCTCTCGCAATGGAGCCTAGAAACATCAATAGTAGCTAGGTAAATAGTATACAGTAGTATATAGAAAACTATTTGTTCCTAACGACTTCATCCTTGATAGTATATAGCCTTCCTCGAAAATGAGCTATCTAACACTGAAAGAATTTTTCAAATCAGACCAGTAGTTCCTGAGATTAGCGCGTTCAAGTAAACAAACAAACTCTTCAACTTTATTTATTAGTATAGATTTTAAACTAACTCTATCAGTATGTGACAATGTGACTCTACCCAATATTACTGTCTAGTTATTGATTACTTCAAGTTTATTCCAGCGTTTTATTCAGACCAACCTAGTTCTAGACTGTTATTGGAATTTATACATGGGCAAAGAGGATGTGGGCGACTTAAGATAACCGTTTGCCATCTGACATCATCTTGGGTAACCCCCACGATCTCTACAACCTTACGACTAATATCACAAAGTGACATTAATCGGGTCCCACTTTTTTACGTGCCTTACCTTTGCCTTTACCACAGAGCAATAAACTAAGAGTAGAGAAAAATAAAATCCTACAAAAATAAAATCTTTAAACCGTTACATATTTTGAGGATCATGTTTATTTTGTATATAAAATAATATAAAAGATTTTGAAAAGTATATTTATAAAAACCAATAATTTTTGAGAGTAAGATAATTTATTTATTTCTGATTCATATACATACGTGGTAATAAATTTTGTCTAGAGAAATATTCTCAAATCGATCATGTCGAAGCAAATGTAGTAAGACATTATTAAACTACACGTTTAAATTTCGTCCAGGTTCAAGCAAAACATTAAATAAAAATATTTAAATAGATGAATGAACTCCACGACTGATGAAGAAAGTAGAAACCTTTGAAAGTTTTTTTAATTAAAATCACCAAACTACATCTTAACAACAGAAAATAGGGAAACCTTAGGAATTCAGAATCCCGTGACCTGAAAATTAATTATACCTACCGTTTGGTAGATGTTGTTTGTAAAACAAAATAAATGAAAGTTTGTAATGAAATTAGCTATGGTGTATGTTGTATTGTGACTATGGGGGCGTTCAAGTATTACGTAACGCAATTTTTGAAGATTTTAGAAACCCCCCCTCCCCCCGCATGTAACACGCCGTAACATGAGCCGTAACAAATACCGAAAAGTCACTTACATACCGTTGATATTGTTTTAGACGTATTTACGGTACTAATAACTACAACAGGAGATTTCTTACACGCAATACATATACGTTTTAGGAGAAATAAGATGTCATGTTTATATCGTCGTAATATGACTTGGACCCACTCCTAATACAAGCTTTTAATTTAAGCTTAGTAGGAGGGGAAAAGGGAATATTAGACATACCTAAAAGTATTTCTAATATTCTCAAAAAAAATATATAACATTAGACATATGCGTCGTGGGTTTATGAAAAATACATTATTTTATGTAAAGTTTCTGAGACGTTGTGATATAGGAACTTTGTATGTCATTTGTCAAATTCTATCAGTAATATTTATCTATAAAAGTGACACTCTTATGTCATGAAATCTCGAAAACCGCGGGACGTACATAGACGGAATTTGGCAACTGCCTCCAGTTTATAGTTAGTAGATATCCGCTAAGAACGGATTAGCTCTCGTAATGGTACGCGGATGACGTCGTGGGAAACTGGTAGTATTAAGATACTTTTAATTTTGGACTTTTTGATTGGAAAGGTCCAAAACTAAACACACACATACATAATACAAATACAACTTAGGGACCCTCAAGAAAAGAGCATTCTGATTTCTCAAAGGCCAATATTCAATCAAAGGATAATTTTCTGTATTAGATCCATATTCTATACTTATATATAAAGCCGAGCAGTTTGTTTATTCGTTCGTTTGCTTGAACGCGCTTATCTCAGAAACTACTGGTCCGATTTGAAAAATTCTCTGTGTATTAGATAGCCCCTTTATCAAGGAAGGCTATAGACTATATATTATCATGCTAAAATTTAATCAATTTTTTTTATCTCACATTACGCGGACTAAGTCGTGGGCAGCACAGCGCAGAGCAACTACATACAGAGCAGGACAACGGCTGGCTCATTGGTGCAGGGGGGTAGCTAGAGCCTCAATAGCTCAACGGTATAAGGTATATACTGAAATACGCAAGGTATCCGGTTCAAACCCCACCGCCATTGGCGTATTGTCGCACCCACTCCTAATACAAGCTTTTAATTTAAGCTTAGTAGGAGTAAATGGGAATATTAGACATACCTAAAAAGTATTTCTAAGTTTTTATTGTTTTTAAAGATTACCATAACTTGTCACGCACTGTATTGCACATTATTTTATGAACATAATACACATTATTTTTGTTTTTCACTTTTAAGGATTATCAAAATTTGTCAAGCACTGTGATGTTATATGATAATCATATTACACAGACAAAGTGTAGCATCGTGATCGTACCCGACAGTGATTGATATAGCAGCGCACACAAAGGTATGCGAAATTTCTATTTGTCGTTCATTAATAAGGCTATATTGCAACGTGCGTCGTTGAGTTACGTTATATTGAACCAAAGATTATAGAGCAGATGTGTCAAACATTCGTTACGGTGCTTATGACGT
The DNA here is from genome assembly GCA_024363005.1 of Charaxes varanes. Classification (NCBI taxonomy): domain Eukaryota; kingdom Metazoa; phylum Arthropoda; class Insecta; order Lepidoptera; family Nymphalidae; genus Charaxes; species Charaxes varanes. The sequence goes on along the minus strand of JANCMC010009183.1, from coordinate 7,288 downwards.
ATTTTTTTAAACTCCCAACGCATAAAGAAGGGCATTTTTTTATTTATGTCAGCCACGCTTGATTGCTATCACGTCTAATCTTAAGTTTTGCAGACTAGGGTGTAAAGTTAGATAGACTGGGATAGATATCATCCACACCATCTTGATGTTTGGCACCCTTCTAATGTACGTGCTTCAAGATCTTTCTTCCCACGTACGTGCAAGTTGTGGAACGACCTTCCCCCAGAGGTTTTTCCTGCGTCCTATAATATCGACGCCTTTAAAAACTGCGTGTACAGGCTTCTTCGAGGCACTGACGCTACGGACTCCCACGGCCCGGGAATAGCAAAAAAAACCTTAATATTTTCTACGTTTACTCTTTGACTAATGCGAGATTAATTTTCTATATATATATACAGGTGACTGGTGAGAAACTTAAAATACTTAAGGAGGGTACTTGGTACTCGATTCTCTTTGTAATTATGTAATAAAAATAGGTACTTAATTGTTGACCCAATTTCCTTAAAACCAGTTAAAGTGTGGCCTTACGTTATGAGGTTCATTTGCTATTCGAAGAAGTTAGTTCGTATATGCATTTAACAGCGGAAACTGATCAGTTATAAAAAAGATTTAATGACGGCTGTCAGTAAGCAATAATAAATTAATAATTCAGTTAATTCCTGGGCTATACTTATAGAACAAATAACTGATTCGAACAAGTGAAATAGGTTTTTTTGTCTGTCCTAAGCCAGGACTAAAATATGAAGGTAGAGCGGACGCTAGTATGTCCATGCGTTCCGTACATAATTAGACAAGTTTCTCTTCATCTCACAATAGTAGTTAATTGATATTGACATTTTAAAATTTTTTTCGTCATATACGATCATCAAATATCAGGTCCTCGAGTACCGTAAGTGTCTCACCAGTCACACGGCAAATATAGATAATTGTTAATTTAAGAGGACCTTATAAAATAAATAAAAAAAATAAAAAATGTTTTATTCAGTAGCGTGCAATGATACAAAAACAAAAAATCTTTAGTACGACATGTAAACTAGAAAATTATACATGCTACAGAAAAGGCAGCAAGACTCAGCTCTAGGAGCTGCTTTTCAGTCTCCGCGGATTAAAGCAAAGTAGTTTAGTTTCTCATGCATGTCATGGATTTGCGCAAAGTAACGCCTGATTCTATCAATTAACATGAATAATTTCAAGTCTTTACATCTAATACCTTGGAAATCCTACAGACAAAGAAAACAGTCCTGGTAGGACTATGTTAGTAACACATAAATAAATTTATACTTTCCTTACCTTCAGATCATTTATAACGCTCTTGACAAGCACGAATGTAACATTACCGGAGTCCGATATATTGAGGTATGTGGAAGCTTTGCATAACTTTACACAAGTGACAACGGCCGCCTCTGTCATCTGTTTTGAGTTATTTTGAGGACCTGAGCAAAATTGAAACAAATTTTTAAGTTACAAAGAGGACACAACCTAAGATTTGCAAACACATTTGTGCCTTGTAAAAAAAACACATTCGATGTTTCTACTCCGAGAAGAATGGCATAAGTGAAAAATAGCCCAATTTTCAAGCCGGCAACGCTAAATGCGATACAACTTTCTTTAGTGTCCCAAAATTTTATCTAGATGGATTACCTACTAAATATAACGGATGAAGTTTTAAGTAATTGGCTTAAAAATCAATGCTCGAAAAAATTAAATGAAAATTAGACTTCTCGTATAGATCAAAACCAAGTCGCGACCCATATTAACATGAAATAATCTTTAAAAAGTAAATGTCAAGGATTGATTTTTAGTATCTCACAAAAAAATTATACTTTTCCCAATGTTCCTATTCCTTTGACACTTAAATAATCACCCTTATTTAATAAAAGCAATATTTAAAGTGTAACATACCTAATCATTTCAGTATAGATTTTAATCAACTCCAGTCTTTACAGAGCGACCGCTGGGGAATAGAAAGCCCAGGTTTTGTGGTATTAGCTTCGCCCTCAATAATATTGTGGCTAGTACAGAGTTATATACCTCTATATAAGGGTTTCAAAGAGTTGGAGTTATTATGCAATATATGAAACAGTAAGCAAAGTGACAACAAAAAAGACACAAAGACGTAACAACAGGAATACAACAGCACCTCCCTCAATTAGAAAAAGTTTTGTTTGTGAGCGATGTGCTCATAGCTGTCGGTACCGTATTGTTGGACTGTTCAACCATAAGCGTGGGTGCACCAAGTGGGTGGTGGGTGTTCCTTATATCATCTTTTATAGACGTATCAGGCCAAAAAGAAGGAATCAAAGTGACCAAAAGCGTGTCTAGACACTCAATTATAAGAAGGTTCCGTATCTGATACACGATAAAGATATTTGTAAGATAACTTGACTAAAAGTTGTTGTCCCATATCGGTCAAAATATTTTACTAATGAGTTTTTAACATGTCCTATCAACATGGAGAATATCATGTCTCTACATCTAGATTTCTTGCTGATTCTTCTCGTGGCTCGACTCTTCCGAATCAGTGGTAGGTTTTAAAATATTTGACGATTTAAAAGAGCTTGTAAAAGTCTACTTGAATAAAATATAGTTTGAATTTGAAAAAAAAATTGATGTAGAGACTTTATCTCTACGTCATTGAAATATAACATGTAAAGTAATAATTTATGTGCATGGGTTTATTAAAGTGTCAATTTATCTGATAAAAATAAAATATTACTTGTCGATCCTCACCCATCCTCTCTAAGTGGCCGATCCAGCGGAGTCTTTGGGCTTTGCTCTGTCCCATTATGTTGGGTTCCTTAACCAGATCTTCAATTTCCATATTTTTCCTTAACCTCCAGGTCCCGTCTTCTCTCTGGGTTGGACCAAGAATCTTCCGCATGATTTTTCTCTCTGCCACTAATAATTTTTCTTCTGTCTTAAGTGTTAACGTCCAAGCCTCACAACCGTACATTAATATTGGTCGTATTACGGTTTTGTAAATACGTATCTTAGTTATCCTGCTCAGCAATTTAGACGTCAACACTTTATGGAGAGCTGCACTACATCGAAGGGCATTATGAATACGGATATCTATCTCCTCTTCCCTCGTATTTGTATCGGTTATAATGCAGCCCAGGTATTTGAATTTATCGGCTCCTTTATAGGTGATATTCCCGACACGCAGATCTTCGCATTTTTGTCTGGGGTTCTTGTATCGTCTTATGTGGAGATATTCCGTTTTTTCATGGTTAATTCTCAGTCCAACCCTAGAGGCTTCCAACATCAAGGTTTTTACAGATTTTTCAATCTCCCCTTTTGTTTGACCTAGAAGGGCCAAGTCGTCAGCGTATCCAATCACCTTATGCTGTCCATTGAGTCTTACGCCAAAGTCAGGCGTTATGACTTTGCGGATGACATGTTCTAACGCTAGGTTGAACAGCATAGGGGAGAGTGCGTCTCCTTGTTTGAGGCCTGTCACCACTTCAAACTCTTCTGTCAGTTCACCCGCAACTTTCACACGCATCCTACTCGTTTTTGTGGCCATCTTAATGAGAGTGATAAGTTTTTGTGGGATACCGAAGTTGTTCAAAATGGCATAAAGTGACTCTCTATCTACACTATCGTAGGCTTTGCTGAAGTCAACGAATAGTGAGTGTATGCTCTGTGCGTATTCCCATTTCTTCTCCATAAGCTGTTTTAGAAGGAATATTTGGTCCACCGTGCTGCGATTGCGTCGGAACCCACACTGGTAGTCGCCTATGATATTTTCGGCGTATGGTTCGAGCCTGTTAAGAAGGACGTAGGACAACACCTTGTACGCCGTCGGGAGAAGCGTAATTCCTCGATAATTTGAACATGTTTTCCTACAGCCCTTCTTGTGGATAGGACAGATGACTCCAACGTTCCATTCTCGGGGCAGTTTTTCCAGGCTCCAAATACTACTCAGCAACCCATAAAGCCTCGACTGTACGGCCCCTCCACCGTATTTCCAAATCTCCGAGAATATACCGTCTACACCCGGTGTTTTATTATTCTTCAGCCTCATTATCGCCTTCTTGGTCTCTTCAAACGTTAGTGGGGCTATATCTATGTCAGCATGTTCCTGGATGGACATGACTGGTTGTTCCGGTTCTGGACAGTTTAGTAGGCTCTGGAAATACGTTTGCCAAGTCTTTTTTTGGTCTTCGATCTCAGTGACGAGATTGCCTTCCTTGTCGTGGAGGAATTGTGTACTAGGTTGGTAGCCCTTCTTGACTGACCGAATTTCTTGGTAGAACTTTCGCGATTCACCAGCCTTGATCAAGGTCTCTATCTCCGATATAACGTTTTCCACTAGTTTCCTTTTAGCGTTTCTGATGGTCTTTTTCGTTTGCAATCTTAGGGTATCGTATTTCGGCTTCCATTGCTCGTCCTGTTCAGCCATCATTCGGTACTTTCTAGTCTCCTCTATAAGTGTCTCGCATTCTTCCGTCCACCATTTCCTTTTCTTTCTTCTTTTCTTTCTCCCTAGTGCTTTTAGGCCCACCTCTTTTATTATGTTTTTCGTGTTAGCCCATTCTACCTCTATTTCTTCTACCGCTAACTCTTTAAACCTGTTGCTTATCTCCGTTTGAAACTGGGTACGTATAGATGGGTTTTTAAGCTTATCCACGTCTATTATGTCTACGTGATGCGCTTTTGCTCTCCTATTGACTTTAATCTTTATATTAATTTTTATTCTTAACATGTAGTGGCAATATTATTACAATGATGATAAATAAATTTAAAAAATCTTGTTAAAACAAATTGTATAATTTTTTTTTTCTGATTGAACAACTTAGGAATACACAAAACAGAAAGTACAAAGAAGTTGTAGTTAAATCAATTATTAATAACGTTGAAAATTTAGTTTACAACTATATATTAACAATAATTTCCCTACGTAAATATATGGGTTACGAAATTGGCTAACCGTACCTAATTCTAGGGAGAAAAAAAGCTAATCTTAGAGAGAAAGTGGAAGAGGCTTCACATTCCAGCGAAGTCCACAGCATGGAGACTACAATAAGAGGGAATATCTCTGTATATTAGAAATGTCCATCGAAATGCATATACAAGGGTGGCGCCACATTAGCATCTTGTTGAACTTTTGGTCAATTCATCTACTTTTGCTACATTCATACCATATATTTTGTCTATACCAGCGCCATTCTGTAAGCTTTTTGTAGGTTATTTATGCCACTTGCTGGACACTTTCAACTAATCTCCCATAAGAAATGTTACTCCTTATTATAGTCTCCATGGTGTATAGATTTCGTTATCGAGTAGTAACTCCATTAGACCACAGAGAATCGAACGTATTAACAAATCGTGTTAACATTGCTTATACCTCCTAATTCACCAAATTGACAAATAATGTCTATATATTTTATAGAATTCGGAGTAAAGATCCGGAAATCTGTGACAAGCAAAGAATATCAATTATTTTTATTTATAAATTCGTTAGCAATTTTAATACATCCTGCGTTTATGTACTTGTCTCGTCTCGTCGTGCTTACAAAGGCATTCCTGCAATATACATTTTATATATGTTTTTGTTTATAAATGTGTATGTAAAATAGTGTACAATGAAAAAATATTTTATTATTACAATTAAAGATTACATTAAATTATAGAATATTATTTAAATTTGATATTCAATTGTTTCCTTCCCTTTTTAATAAGTTAGGTTAAACGTTCCTTACGGCTAGTATTCGTTATTAAGTTCATAATTTTGGATTCTAAAGTCAAAGTTTTTTTGGATACTGTGGTACTCCTTAAAATGCGTATAGACCAAACGATCATAGAGCTAGAACAAGAGCATTATTTTTCGATATTTTACAGTAAAGCCCAAAGAAAGCCATTCTTATGCCGGAGCCAAATATAGCTTCATTTGTATGATCATTTCAATGATCATGTTGTGTGGCCGGGGACATTGTATAACTGTACAAAGTTTTGTAGTACTTTGTGGACTTCAAGGACAAAAATTTACAAACACTTTGAGCTATGTCTGGCTCCGGTATTAGGCGTTTACACCAAATATCAATGAGAAAAAACCAAAATAAGATTTAGAATATTTGTGAATGCAGACAGAACAACAAAAGAATGCTCTACATCTATTTAAAGTAAAAGAATTTGAGGATAGAATTAAAAAGGAGGAGCTTAGAATTAAAAAGGAAGAGGGTAGAATTGAAAGGGTAGAGTATTCGGTTGTCGGATGCAAATAGAAAACAATTACTTACTATTTCAATGACTATATATTTTAAATTAAGACTTAAGCTAGGAAACAACTAACAAACTAATTTAATCATCACGCTCTCGCCGCTACGGGCTCTTGTTTCTGTTCCCGGGTGTCGACGTATCCGTTGATGGGTGATCGGGCTGGGTTCTGTAGAATATAATTTAGGTTTTAACATATACATAGCCCGTAATGAATTTCGTCCCTATTGGATCATTTCTTCATATAGGGTAATGTAAATTCCAGGGTATATTTCTTCTATCTGCCAACCTCTTCTCTCTACCACTCTCTTCTGCCTCTTCTTCCTAGCGTTATCCTGGTCTAGTATCAGGATCCGCTTAGATTGCAGAGGATGTCGCTTTGGAGCAAGTTAAGATGACCAACAGCCATCTGACGTCATCCCCAGAACCCCCACAATATCACGACTAATATCACTCAGTGACATTAATCGGGACCCATTGTCTTAAGTGCCTTTCAAAACACGGAGAAGGTATATTCGGAAACCAATGTCAGTATGGGTCACCCATCCATCACCCGGCCGCGGTAAGAGAAACTTAATCTGACGATCGACTCAAATGCCGATCACTGATAAAACTGCGACCTCATTACCTATGTACACCTACTATATATATTTCATAGCTGTAAACTTATGGTAGCCTAGACCCGGGGTTATCAAACTGCGGCTCTATGAATGTGAAGCTCTTTAGTTCTATACAAAGGTATGTGATTATCTAATAATATCCTAATTTGTTTTAAAAAAACACTACATACATATATGTATAAGGAGATATCTTATGAATAAATAAATTGTTTTTTTTTTAAATTATCTAAAACACTATTAATGCGACTACAGTAATTTATTGTTGGCATAAAAAAATTGTGTAGCTCTTTGATATTTTGTAAATTTTTATTTTGACTCTTCCGACTCAAAAGGTTGCCAACCCCTGAAGTAGATGATATGAATAGAAGTATATATTCACCAATTTCTTCGCTCTGTCTGTGAGAATGGAGAAGGCGAAATGATTCAGAATGACACCAACGGGTAGTGCT
>JANCMC010009176.1:0-21458 GCA_024363005.1 Charaxes varanes | reverse complement strand
ATGCGAGTATCTCTCGAGTAATTAAGACTGTTTACTGAACGAGATAAACTTTAACATAATTATGAACTGTACACAGTAAGTAGTGTCGTTTCAGATACTGAATCCTTGGGCTCATTTCATTGGATTACCAAATAAAAAAAAACCTATTGATTGACCTCTGGTATACATGGCAGTGAGCATGCCTTCTACTCCGGGGTTGTGGGTTCGATTTAGGTATCGAGTCTATTCATATTCATAGTCTGGCTACATACTGGTCTATCACACCTGGCTACATACTGGCCTATCATACCTGGCTACACACTGGCCTATCATACCTGGCTACATACTGGCCTATCATACCTGACTATATAACTTAAATTCTAATTCAACAGAGCATTTATGGAAAAAGCAGTATTAGAGAATCAAGGAAGCTTTCTTGTATCCCTACATAAACTGTATCTAATTTTCAATTCGAATTCAGCGTTTGCATTCACAAAGAGAATTCCAAAAATTACATTGTTTTCAATTCTACGCAATGGTACATTAATGTTTGCGAATATAAAATAAATAGTTAAAATAAGATCTTTGTCCGAGCCAATTCAGGGCAACGGTGCAATGAAGTAGAATCGTTAAATTTAACGTACTCTAACCTGATGCTATAAAAGAGAGTTAATCTCAATACACCGATAGCGCTTATTACGCGTAGTGATGTACGTGCACTCCTGCAAAATTATCGATACAAATAGATAGCTGAGGAGGTCGTGGCCTAATCAGTGGTCGGAATTTGAGTCGATCGCTAAGTTAAGTTGCTCTGGCTGCGACCGGGTGTACTAACACACATTAAGTATAGAAATCGAAAACAACTACAAAGCTAAATGTCTTAAGTGTATGCTAATAAATTTTCGGTTTTCCTTTCGACGCGACATAGCGCAGTAATGACTCACATGAGCATGGCGGCCGCTGAGCGTTTCCCGCGTCCGCGACCTTTGTGCCTAGAATTCGTCGCTGCCATGTGAACGAACGACCCTGAAATGGTCGTATATTTTTTTAGTTTAACATCGTTTAACTTTATAATATACCTACTAGCTATTTCCTGCGACTTCGTCCGTATAAAATTAAACTTGTGAGAGCCCTTAGACTTCAGGAGGTCTAAGGCAGATTCAGGATTCTGGCCCTGTCGAAAAATCCGTTCTTAGCGGATCTTTATTAACTTAAAACTACCTCCGTGCCAGATATCGTCTTTGTACGTCACGCGGTTTTCGATATTACGTGATAGGTGACCTTTCACCTTTATCTATACTAATGTATTAAGCTGAAGAGTTTATTTGTTTGTTAGCTTGAACGCCCTAATCTCAGGAACTACTGGTCTGATTTCAATTTTTATTCAGTGTTAGATAGCCTATTTGTCGAGGAAGGTCATAGGCTATTTATCATCACGCTACAATTGAAACAATTTTCTTACCTAATATTACGCGGATGACGTCGCGGGTACTGTTAGTAGTTATATATATAGTTTATGTGTGATTTTCTACCTCGCAAAACTTATGTGTGCCCTTCTTCAAATGCTTTCACCGCTAAGCTTTCAAAAGGTTTAAAAGCCATTCCATTGATTTTTCCGTATCATTGTGTAGTTTTAATATTTCCTTGTTTGTTTTGGATATTGCGTGACTCGTAGCGCCCGATTCGTTGATAGAGTTCACCGGCGGTCGGGTTTCCCTTAGCCGCGCACACACAATGAGTCAATTTGAGGGCCATCGTCTCGTTGCGTGCGGTGCGGTGTTTTGACCCCGACGCGGCCGAATTTAGCGAATTTTTGTGTGAACGAACGGCCGTGAGACGAACTTTGGGATGGCCGCCGAAATGTGAAACACCCGATGAGGCGCTACTTTCCGGAAATCCGTAACAAGCAAGGGAAAGTTATAAAAAGCTGTAAAATCATTTGAAGGACCAATTTCAAAAGTTTAATTTGCGATTGTAATTTCTGCTATATTTATTCGCAGTCTATGTATTTTTTTTTGCAATAAGGTATTGTAGTAAAAGAAAATAAATGCAAATACAAATCACTGCCAAAAGTGTGTGTGTGTGTGAATTTTTTATAGCAGGCATTTGAGGCATTTACATACACACGTCCATTACTTTTTGACTCTTTGAAGCAGCCTGTAAAATTATCGACATGTAAATTAATCCCTATCTTCCTTGGTCCCAGGCATCACGCGTGAATGCCATAACCGATTTCGCATATTCTTTTTTTGTTGTGTCAGTGATCACTATAAAGAACGCGCTCCTAAACCGACACCTCGGTCACAAGCCCTGGGCACTGCACTGGTTCCTTCCACTACAACGCAATGGGCCGGCAACCGGTACGGTGAATCCATAGAATGCTAAGAAATGCATCTCGTCTCAAAACTTAACCACCATATTACATTATTTGTCATTACAAATAATCTAATATGGTTACATTTAATCTTAACGCTTTTGCCAATTTCAACCCTTTTAATGTAACCTTATGACATTTGACATAACATTGACAGTATATCGTTTAAAACAGATGCCTCGGTCTAAGTTATCTATATAAATAAAAATGATTTTCCGAAGCGAACAGAACGGAACGGAACCGGGAAAATATTATAGGATAATAGAATGTAGTAAATAAGTAACCCAAAGTTTGGGCAGGAGAGCGTCTGCCAGTTTCGCTAGTTATTTTATAAACATTCGGGCAGTGTCACGTTTTACACAAAGTAGATTGGTTACCTGGCTAATAAAAGATGACTCCAAGATTTGGGCAAGACCTTTACCAGTCCGCTAGTAAGTGAATGTAAATAAAGGTATAGAGGCAGGTACTGACGGGTAGACGTATAGAGACACAGGTTGTTAGATATAAACACAGGTAGTTGCAGGTAGAGAATAGTGAATAGAATAATGACTCCGATGGATGCCGGGTGGCCTTTGTCCGTATATCGGAACGTTGCCAAATAACCTGCAAAGAATCCGCGCCCGTGTCGCTGGCATTTTATGCGCCCGGTGCGTTGACCGTACCTGACACTAAGTGTTCTGCAACTCCAGGGCGAATCCTGAAATATGGGACAAGCCCTTTTTCGTTTCAATTAATAAAGTGCGTTATAAATAGTCTTTTTCTGAGTTTTCACATTCATGTTTTCTAACTAATACGTTAGTTTCATTGATTTAGTTTTTTAAGTGGGGCGTTTTATTTCTATTAATTTCATATAACACTTTAAAAAAGTGGTCAAGACCACACGCTTATATACAATGAGTTCTGTATCTGATACGCGGTAAAGGGATTTGTTGAATAACTCCAAAAGTTGTCCAATTTCGCTCAAAATAGTTTTAGCGAGGCCTATCAACATGGGAAATTTTAAGACTCCTATTCCCAAGAAATGCTAGAGGAGACCACCTTGTGGGCGAATAGACAGCCGGACGTACGAACAGAAATAGCAAATCTATAAGGGTTTCTTGTAGAACTATGAAAACCAAAATAAAAACAGAGTCATATTTTATAAAACTCAGTACGTAGTGTGCTTACATATAATGTATATTAAAATGAGAGTATAAATTTAAATTATATGTATTCCTATATGGACCCTATAAAAAAAAGTATACGTTAATGAGTCGTCCATAATTTCAAGTGACTTAATAGGTCATGAGAATATAGAAATGTTAACTATTAATTTAGATATATCTCATTATTGCACTAATGTTAAAAACGCCTATGACGACAACCTACAACTTTACCAGTAAGTACACGGTAGACTAAAGGGCTTACGCAAAATTGGGGGTTATTTAAATCACCAAAGTAGTTAAGTAAGTGTTTCAGCATCATCGGACGGGTCGATTTGCATTTGTAAGGCCGCCGGTACCGTTAGCCGTCCGTCCGTCTTCTCGGAATACGTTTCGTGTAACGGCGTCTGCGCCCGGTACTCGCACGATACCACAATTAAAGGACTGTGAAAACATCGCAAGTAGAGATGTTTTACTGTAAAACTGCACGTCAGAGTATTCACCTCTACATGCAAAATTAAACTAGTCTCCGTAATCATCTTCATAGTGTTCCATGACCACGACCACTCTGCCAATAGTGAACGACTAAGAAGAAGAATTTGGGTTTTCTATGCCCGCTATTGAAATAGCGTGTAGACACAAACACGCAAGCTCGTTTATATCTTTGTCTTACACTGCGTGGTTGAGTTTTAGTTTACAACAGAATCGCTCACACTCAAGCAAGTGTTGCAATTAATTACTGGAGGGGTGTGCATTTTTAAAGTGAAACGTGTATATGATATCGGTTCCACATTTTAGGCCTCCTTCTTAAATTACGTTACGTTAAAGGGGGTGAGGATATCACCAAAGTGTGACATTGTGTGACAAGGGACAGGTGGGGAATCAAAAGATATGTGAGATCACATATCAAAATTTAATTTTTTTATCCTCTATTGACATGCTGTAATAAAAGAACTGCTGTTTTCTCTTCTTCGGGTTTCCTTGTAGGACTACGGAACCATAAAAACGATAGAGTTCTTAATTGAAATGTTTACGTAAGTAATTGCCTTTTTCAGCCCCTTATTGATTCGGAAACACTACTATTGATATCTTCAACAAATTAATATCAGTATCTGACGAAATATCTAATCTGCGTAGAGTTGCTAGTGAAACAAATCTTGAAATGTAATTTAGGATTGTGCAAAGCTCTGTGTTATCAGGCACGCGGCCGCATAAATTTTAACTAGATACTTTAATCAAAACAATATCAACTGTAATAAATTGCGAGTTTCGCAATCTTTCGGCATAATTTATACCGACTGGTGACGCGAGCGAGTCTTGATTTGACGTTTATATTTGGTTTGATTCAATTCGTGTTCATTTTATTATATACTACCCGGGGCCGGCAAGGTATCTGCGAGCCTTCTGCTAATGCAGGTGTCCATAGGCGTGAGTAGTCACTTATCGCCTGCTCCTTGTAATATAAAAAAAATCATTCATTAGTTCATTCGCTCACTAGACAAGAAATTCCTTGCAACGCTGCTTGGAGCATTTTGGATGACGAGATGTTGTTGAGGTTGGAATTTCGAGCTCACTTCTAGTCTAGCATTAACATCGGTCAAATTCGTTGAATGCTATGCGTTAACAGCTCATACTTGTTACGCGGGATGTCTGTCAGTTTGTCATAAGTGCATACATGACGGTGGACTCCCGGCGAGCACCTAAATACTGCACGTCGGCGGACACGTGTGATACACTCAAATACACAACACACGCAGACAATAATCTGATGTGAAACAGAAAAAAATTATTCGAATTCGTAGAAATATCAACGTTGTTCTTGTTCTTCTTGTTTATCAAAAATAATAGTAACCATAAAATGTTTTTAACAATAAAAAACCGGGGCAACGCGAAGCGGGGGTGGTAGATCGTTCCATATCTTTGCTGCAGCAAAACTGAAGCAGCCTCTGAATCCTGTTTTTTTACTAAACTAAATGACTTAGGTACCTTCAAGAAAAGAGCCTCCTTATTCTTCGAGCGTCGGCAACGCATCTGGGAGCCTTCTGGCGTTGCAGTTGTCCACGGGCGTCGGTAGTCACTTGGGTTAACCGTGTGCTCTTTTGTCCCGTTTCGTATTTTAAAAATCCAGAATTAACCTACTTCTAAAGCTAAATATAAAAGAAAAACCTTGTATATACATACAGACATGTTGACAAAGCCCACCTCAGACATCGAGGTAATCTAATATTAACCGCTCCACCCCTAATGGATTATAGATTGCGATCTCTTTATTTGGTCGGGTAACGTGTCAATGTGGATTACGTAATATCCAGCTGTAGAAGTAGGTTAATTCTGGATTTTGATCTATAAAAAAAGGAGCAAACAGCCAGGCGGTTCACGAGCGAACTACGAGGAGGCTCGCAGACGCGATACCGTCTTTGAAAAAAGAGAGAGAGAGAGGGACAAATTTCTTAGCATTTCATGGATTATCCGATCGGATGACGCGTTGCAGATAGCAACGAGAGAGAGAGAGAGAGAGAGGTCCTTTTAAGATAGCTTCTAACATTTGCCGTCACTATCAGTGTTCCCTCCAAATTTAGTACTATTTTTTTAAAGGTCTCACGTAAAAGGACGTTAATTGCGCGTGTGTATGTGCTCTTATATTTGAATGCGAATTTACCGGATATAACGGATTTTCGATCGAAACAAACGTTTACTTCCATGAATTCACCTCATCTTGATGTACACATCTGAGCTTCAAAAACAAAATATCAACAAAGAGCTTTACGACTAACACTGTGTAGCTATTATGGACTTCACTGAAACTTCAGTTTACTTCCGAATGCTTGATTTCAATGAAACACAGTTTTAGATGTATTTATACTAATAAATAAAGCTGAACAGTTTGTTTGTTTGTTTACTTGAACGCGCTAATCTCAGGAACTACTTGGTCGGATTTTAACAATTATTTCAATGTTAGATAGCCCTTTTATCGAGGAATATCGAGGCTATTGACTATATGTGTATCATCACACTAAAGTTGAATCAATTTATTTACTTAATTTTACGCGGACAAAGTCGCGGGCACAGCAAGTCTATTATTTAAGTCACGTGAACGTTTTAAAATATTGTTTTTTTTTCCAATATTATCAATTTTTTCTCAACTACTATTTTGATGATGTTTTTGTTCGTATTTATGTGGGATTTTAGGGACTGTTAACATTATTAAACCAATCTTCGCAATGTTAAATTATAAAAATCATAACAATTTTTTTACAATTATTATGTACGAATGTATGAAAAATCGTTTAATATTTTAGTATCTGACAACGTCAGTTTTATTCATTTCTTTTTACCAATCAAAACGGTTGTCATTGCGGAAATTCGCAATAGTGTCCCTTGATGGTTTAGATTTATAATAATTAGACCCGTTAAGTACATTATCTAGCAATTAGCTGATATGATAAAGAATAAAGTCTACTTTAATTTCAATGGAAGAATTTGAGTTCCGCACGAAAGAAACAAAAACTTCACGAAATCGAACTAATTCATTGGCAGTATCGAATCACCACTATGTCGTTCAATGTAAATTAATGTGTTACTATGTAAGTAAAATATGTTTAGGGATTGAAATAAAGAAGATAATCTCTGTCTTGTTCTTCTTTTTCTTCCTAACGTTCTCCCGGTTAAGTACCAGGGTCCGCAGATTGCAGACGATGTGGCTGTTGGACAAGTTAAGATAACTGATTGCCATCTGACGTCAGCCTCTGAAGCCCCACGATCTCCACAACCTTACAAATAATATCACAAAGTGACATTAATCGAGTCCCACTGTTTTACGTGCCTTCCGAAACACGAAGGAGGTCGGATGTCAAATATAATGAATCACCCATCTATCACCCGGTCGCAGTAAGAACTGTTTAACCGACTGATCGACTCCAATGTCGACCACTGATTAGGCCACGACCTCCTTATAACATAATCTCTGTAATTAATGAAAAAAGATGAGGGGCGTTTCCGCGTACATGTTTAAGACCAATTTACGAATATGAAGTTTCCGCGAATCGCCACATCCGCGGACCTTGTTCAACTTCGAGAGCGAAACGTAAAAACATTTATGTCTGTTCGTTTATCTTTTACGCGCTCCGATAATGGGGTTTATCGATTTTCGACCAAAAACCGTACAACAGCGGTTAATATTCACCGATTAACCGATTAAATTCGCCAGTTATTATCAAAACGCAACAGCAATTTGCAAACAGAGATATATGTAACAATATTCTGCGCGTAAAAGTGTCATGTTTACGTATTAAGGGCTAACACACATTATGAACTGGCTTGTTGAAATAATCATAAATCTGTCTGAATGTGACGTAACACTTATTCTATGAAATGTCATCGGTTCGAACACATCACTTTTTATGTACGGCTGCCAACACACTAGCTGAATGCAGCAAGGTCTACTTCCTGGAAGTTGAAAAAAAACGCATGTGTTGATGGCGTCTGTTTGAAGTTTTGGCGGGACCTTATAAACGTCACGGAGTCTACTCTGACTTTAATTTATTTACATATTTTTTTTTGTTTGCCATGACTGGCTGAATGCAACAAGGTCTACTTCCTGGAAGATGAAAAAAACGCGTGTGTTCATAGAGTCTGTTTGAAGTTTTGGCGGGAACCTATAAACGGCACTGCGATCTGAGAATATATTTGTGCGTAATTATTTAAAATATTTATATACAAAAAATATAAAATTGAATATAAAATTTGCGTAATGTATGACCTCTTCTAAGCCATGTTATCTTTGCAGGAAGATGTTAGTACTACGCATAATATTAATAGTGAGCGAAAATTTGTGTAAACGCTTTCAAATAAAAAATAATCATCAAAATCGGTTCACCCGATAAAAATAAGAAGTCAGAAATAACAAACATGAAAAAATACAGTCGAATTAAGAAGCTCGTCCTTTTTTCAAGTCGTTGATAATACCCCTATGTATAATTTATATTTGAAAAAAAAAATGTTATGGTCCCTCCTAAGTATGTAATCTTTCAACTACTGCGCCATAACGGGTTATTTATTTACCACACAATAAACATTAATCATCGTAGTATCAGGTATTGTACTGTGATCACGTTGGCCCAGCGCCAGGCCCCGGCGATTCCCAGTACAGTGAATTTGGGACGAATACTGTCGTTAACAGTTTTCTAAGGAACTTGCAGTTCCCGGAGGACACGAGCAATTATATATTACGGTACGTTGACCCCCACTTCCAAATTGGCATTTTTAAAAAGTACAGTAGGAATATCTTGAGGTATGCCTAATAGTAGGGGAGGAATCGATGTTAAATTTGTAGCTACTAAAGCGTTGTAGGGAGCTATTGGATTAGGTAGATTAAGCATGGAAACAAAAAAAAGAGTATGTTAAGGCAAGGCCAGGTTGAATATAATGTCTGGAGCGTGGTTTTATGGGGCGCTTGATGGTTTTGGCCACATTGCCGTGAGAAAATTGTAAGATTACATTTTTTGCGTAATCCTTAAAGTATTTTCTTCATAATAAAGAAAGAATAATCGCGCTCGAATATTTGATAAGCGCCGAGCGGATGTTTTTTTTTTTACAACTTTGTGACTCTCCCATTTTCTTATGTCACGCTGAATTAGTTAGATAATTAAAATTTAAGCTTACTCCATTTAATCAATTTACCATATCTTTATCTGACGCGCCCGAGTTTTTATAGATTCCTATCCCTTATATTAATAGTTCATATTTGGCTGAGGTACATTATAGAATGCAAAATTCTACATACATAGTTTTCTGACGCGCTCGAAGAAATCCCAAAATCCCCTCTTGGGCTCCCTGTCTATATATAATATTATCGTAAGCACTCCAGTCAAGCTTGTGTTAGAAGTGGTCACGACGTTAGCCCGATGGTTTTGAACCAAACACATTTCGAATTTCTTTCCCACCTTCTACCATTGCGCTATCGAGATTTCTATCTTAATGTAGATTAATTTTGTTACCTCGAAAACCTAGATTATCTTTTCAGTGACGTCAAATCCATGAATGAATTGATCTTGTACAACTACATATTTGTAGTGATATGAAAAACTTGAACTAGATATCAAAATATCATTTGTTATGGAGGCTAAAAATATACTTCTAATATCTTTTGTTTACCCTACAATTCTTGGCACTAGAATATTGTGGTATCGCTTGTAATCTTGTTCACATGTTAACTTCAATTTGATGAATGATTCCTTCTATCAAACTTGTGTTTGTTTACTATTTCTGATACTATCTGACATTTGATGTGGAAAATCCAGATCCTATGAATAGCATGGCGACGCCTCGCCATGTAATGTGTCGCTACGCTATATAATGACAGTGTTAAGACGAGTCGCCACGGTTTATTGACTCTGTAGCTCTTTGTCCACTCGGATTAGCAATCCGCCTCTCTAATTAAGCTAAGCTATATTAAGTGTGGTAGAATCAATACCCCAGTGGTTTTGGGATTTGTACCTAATTATCTGTATGATAATTGATAGAATCAGGCATTATTTTTCGAAAATCATAACATGCGTAAAAAACTAACCTGCTTTGCCTAAATCAATGATAAGCAATGGTAAATGATATCGTTCACGGATTTAAGCAAATAGATTTAGTTTTTCACGCACGTACCTTGTTGGTGTTGATTGCCTTGATAATCTCTGTCTATCTATCTGTGCATCCAGGTGAGCTATTAAGGCACACCATGATACTCGCTGCGGGTAAGGTAAATGAGACAAAGTTCGCAATAACCTTACCACACTGACGAATGCTTTATTTCGCGAGCTGCAAATATATAACGCACAACAGCTGAGCTCGCAACAAACAGAGTTAAATGGAAAACAAATCGTTCTAATTCCAGTTCGATAATGTAAACAGTACGGGAGAAAACATGGAATGGAATAAAATATCACGCGCTGGAGCGATCACACGAATGCAAAATATATACATCAGCGGCTAACATTATACTTAAACTAGCCCAATACAGTGACGGCACTTGCGTTACTAATATTCTAGTAAAACATCATCTTTAATTTTTTCTTTAAAAAGCTTTCTTCTTTAGAGTAATTCTTCCGAACTCTTTAGGAAGGCAACTCTAAGCCTTCTAGGTACGATTGCAAAGAATTCTTTCCAAAATATCGCTGTACATGGCAACATCCTTTTTATTTATATTATTTACTTTTTATTTACGTAGCTGGCGACGTCGCCGTGGCGTCTCGGTGAGGTAGGATCTTGACATAGGCATTAAGTTGTCTTTCTTAAGAACAGTCATCCGTGTGCCATATAGTCCTATATATATTTAATTATTTAAAATCCTTTTATCTACAAGTGAGAATTCCACTGAAACTCTATATTTAGTTTTGTATTATTTGTCTTATAAAGAAGGTCACACCTAAAGCTGATAAGTTGTTCACATAATAAAATGTCGATCACAAGATTACCCTGGGTTTGGGCAAACAGAAAGACAAACAACAGAATTAAAAAGTTATAGTCAATACTGGTAACAAATGAAAACATACCGGATCTTAATAAGTCGGATACTCAGAAATTACAGACATACATTTTAACTTTATTTGTACGTTAGGAGGAAAAGGGGCAATATTTTTCATTTCTTTCTAATGCATTATATTGAAATTGTGCTTTCAATATGTGTTTTAAATTCTTTTCTAAGATAGAACGCGTTTGAGCGTATTTTGCATCTTTGATATTACTATACGTAAGGTAAGGCTAATGTATGTTTTGTTATGAAAGAGAGAAATTGCTTTAAGGTAAAGTATAATAAGCCTCAGTACCTCAATGGAAGAAAGGATGAACTGAAGTCTGTATAGTACCAGATTCATAACCCGACCCAGGCCTTTATACGGCCCTAACATAACTCGAAACTTAACGCTTGATTAAATCGAAAACGGGAATATTTGACGTTATTCTAGTTTTAAGTTACATTTGTTCCTGTAAAATAATTTATAAAATAAATATTTTAAATTATTTATGTAAAGGTAATGTCTTCCAAGCTTTTAATTTGTCTTCAAAAATAAAATAAATACGTCTGATTTAAATAGAACTTAATAGAGATCGCCTGCTGGTCAAAAAACCTCCAGAAATATTTAGATTTGTGTACCATGGTTCTATTTCAAACTATGTACCAAATTTTATTCTAGGGACACTTTAGTCATATTAAATGTCATAATTAAAAACATAAATTGTTATTTTGTAATGGTCGTCATGACTACGCTTTGACATGTGTAATCCTTGTATTACTACTACATAAGTACTCCTCTATGTAAACTATAACTGTGCCCAGTTTCATACACGATAAGTTTGCGATTTAAATATAATACTTGGGCGAAGTGATTTGTATTTATCTATAGTCGTCGTATATAACGATCACGTGTCTGGTTCCAGGTGATAGACTTCGGCAGCTCGTGCTACGAGCATCAACGCGTGTACACTTATATCCAGTCGCGGTTTTACCGCGCGCCCGAGGTCATGATGGGCGCCAAGTACGGCATGCCCATAGACATGTGGTCGTTGGGGTGCATATTGGCGGAACTGCTCACAGGTGATTACTTATATCTTTTATTCACGTTACAATTATCGTTTTAAAAAGTAAAGTCGTTTAAAAAAGTGTTTGAGGGTTTTTAAGTGACATGCAGTGATCCCAAGCATTTTATATAACAAGTGTTCTACAGTCTCCGCTTAAGGCGGATTTAAATCAGACGAGCAAAGGCTCATTCTATCCCTTCTCTATCAAATTCTTTTAGCTTAAACAGACTTAGAGCATTCTTTCGTCGTTCTGTCTGCGATAACAGAGATTCTAATTCTTATTCTTGTTTTCTGCTCGATGATATTTTGGTGTAAACGCTAAGAACGAGCTTTCGTTTACACTAAAAGATCGAGAAAAATGCTGTCCGTTCAGCTCTAGCTCTATGCTCGTTATGTCTAAATCCACCATTAAAAGCACTTGTATCAGATTTATTTATTTTTTATGTAAGGGAAGTGGCATACAAGCATACTTTCTGCCCATCAGCAGGGACACTGTTTACGCGAATATTATTTTTCGCTCTGCATGGTAGGGATGGTCCTCTAGTTGAGCAACTGAACTGAACAAATCGGGAATTATTATATCCTAAATGTAACAGAGTATATATAAACAACAATAATAATAAAATCATCGATAAAACACTTAAATATACTCCTGAAACTCCCGAACTCTATGTTGTATTATAAGAGCCAGAGCCCTGCCCAAAAGCTAGGTAATCTCTATACCGAAATTCATGAAAATAGCTTCAGCAGTTTCGGCGGCAAAATATAACAGATAGAGTTATTTTCACATTAATGATATTACTAGCTTCAAACCGTCGCTTCTTCCGCGTTGTTTTTTTGACTTTTCCACAAATTTTAAACTCCTATTTCACGCCTTTCAAATTTCATTTTGACGATAAAAAGTAAGGTATATTCTTCTTCAAGATCGAATCTGTCTCCTTATCGAAAGAGCTTGTAAAGTCTACTTGAATAAAATATCATTTGAATTTGAATATAAAAATTGCTTCAGCGGTTTGGACGTGAAAGTGTAACAGACAGAGTTACATTCATATTTACAATTATCATAATTTTCCCGCTCTATTCGTACACGGCGACTTATTTGGACAGACATGTTTAAACAAGGTTTTGCTGTTCTACTCAATAATACTAAAATTAAGCACATATTAAAATAAATTCCCCAAACGCTTCCAGGTTTCCCACTCCTTCCCGGCGAAGACGAGGCGGACCAGATGGCGTGCATCATTGAGCTGCTGGGCATGCCGCCGCAGCGACTCATCGAGCAGGGCAAGCGTTCCAAGAACTTCATCAGCAGCAAGGGACTGCCGCGGTACTGCACGGCTACCATGCTGCCTGATGGTACAACAGTTCTTAGCGGAGGTGAGATGGCATTTATACTTATTTACTCACTATTTCTCGCCAGGTCTTCTCCATAAAATTAAATTCCGAGAAATAAAGGACCTCCTTAATGTGACTATCGAAAAAAAATTGTTGACGATAATTTTACCTGATAACACCGAACTCTTGTATCCCGATACAAGAGTTCGGTGTTATCACGTTCTCTCTATTGCTTGTTCCGCGCTCTTGAATGTACGCTCGCCTCAGGTGGAACGTGACAATGAGTCATACCTTTTCGTGTGTGCTGTTGGCTTTCATCGATTTATAAGACTATTTAAAAAAAAACTATTTTTTTTACGTATGATAGATAGATATACATAGATATTAAAAATGTACCTGCGTTAAGTTGGTGCTTAGTGTGGGTGCAGTAATAAAACTCACGTTTGGAGTGTATTCCCAATAGGGTCTAGGACCGACATGATTCTATACTGATTTTAGTCCACCATTCCAACCGTTAAGCTATTAGGGTTTAAAGTATTTAAAAATTTTAATCCTCAAGACAACAGATGTTTTTCCATTAATTCGTTAAATAAGAATATTAGATGACTTACTCTCGCATTCCATTTTGACGTAGCTCCACATGAGTCATACGGAAGTGGTTGCAATGCAACTTATCATAGGGTTACAGCATCATCATCAGTTGATCCACGTCATCTCTATTTTTACATGAACTGTCACGGGACACTGTCTCGTCGCACTTTCGCGCCAACTTTAACTCTCATTGCTAACGACTGACTCACGAATAACTAAGTCGCTACGAAATAATTTGCCATTCTTTAGAAGTTTTTTCGCAAATTTTTTGCATAGTAGGTAAACAAAAAACGTAGAATTTTTCTCCACGTCTGCGCTGACTCATGTGGAGTGCAGACGAGTTGTAATCATCGCCGTTACGCGCCGTGGCGTAACTTGGAAATATATCTTAAGAAAAAAATAACTTCACCAAATATTTAATAGAGAACAGCAGAATATTATGAATTTTTTCTTTTCTCACTCGTGGGACTCGAACAAATTAGTCGGTTTGTGTAAAATCAAAGTTTTTTTTATTAAAGACGGTTTCATATGCACGAAATAATATGACTATATTTCAAATTCTCACCTCATACTATTGTAATTGAACTTAGAGGCTTATATCCAGGAACATAAAGAACCCATTCTTTAAATTGGTTTTAAAGAATTATGAAGAAAAATTTTTGAAAACTCGCCTGTTTTATATTCCATATGGATATCAAACAGGCGGTTTTTTTGGTTTGTCATGAAATATTTGGTAGCAAAATTACTTTTCATATAAGTTTTCTACTCTACATAACAATAGACATAGCTGCTTGTCTGCACACCCGATGAGTCAGCGCAGACGTGCAGTTTGTGGTTATTTTGCAAAATTTTCGACAAAGGGTTGTGTCGAGACAATGCAAGGTGCTCGTGTTACCATGTAATTGTGAATTCATGGACAGGTCAAAGACAGGTAGTTACAGTATTCCTAAATTATTACGAAGGCAAATTTAGATACGATACTCCGATACAACTGGTTAGACTCTTCTAAATATATACGCACTCTATCGCTTAATATATTTACGGAAAGCAAACATATCTTTTCCATTTCCCGGAATAACTCTTTACGGCTTACGTTTATTCTGTTTTTGATTTCATTTATTTGCGTGCGAATCAATGAGTGCTTTTTATAAATTGTATATAAAGTTGCGAATTGAGACGAAAGTAGGCTAAAAGCAAATGAGTTTCATCATATAAGAACCCTTAAGAACGTGACATTGGCGAATTAAATTGATGGCTTGCATTTGTGCATAAGCAAGCCATCAATAAAAAGAAGAAGAAGAAGAAGAACCCTTAAGAGGAGATCGTGACGTAACTGGACCGTGGGAGTCCGTAATGTCATGAAGGTCCTGTCTGTTAATCAGCGTTACGGTAATACCGTAGCATTATGCTGAGATGGTGATCTTTTTGACCGAAGCACTAAAATAATGCTGTAAACTTTAATTTTGTACTTTAAAATTTCAAGTTTGTAATTTTGTCGTATGAAGCTTCCATTCATCCATCCATCCATCCGTCCGTCCGCCCGTCGGCCCGTCCATCCATCCATAAATACTTTTATGAGTATCTGTTGAATTTATAACGAGTTTTGGTTATTTGGCTTTTGGCTTTTGGCTGGCCTGTTGGCGCAGTGGGCAGTAACCCTGCCTTCTGCTCCGGGGTCGTGGGTTCGATTCCCGCCTCGAGTCTGGGTATCCATATGTATATAATTATATGTTTCTAAAAAAAATAAAAATATTTGTGTATAACAGGCGGCTGTAACCTATAACACAGGCATTAAGTTGTCTACCTTAGGAACAGACGTCCGTGGGTCCAGGGTCGCGTACCCGTAGTAAATCTGATCAGTTATCGGATAATAAAGAAAATCCACCCCTGGACAATACTTGTTTGTCATCTTCATAATTAATCTAATAATTCTTCAACAGTCATGAATATTATTACATCAGGAACAAACTTTTTAATGCCAGCATATAGTTTTGGTGAGGACTATAGTCCTAAGAGACCCACAATCTAATATATTAAATTGTGGGTCTCTTAAAGTTGAAAAGACGTTCTATTTTATGTGAACTTTATGTGACGCATAAGGCTCTTAAAATATCACACCAAAATGGTAATATTAATACAATATTTTACAGTAAAGCCAGACGTATTACTGTGAACATCATTTATTCATCAAAGGACACTGGAGTGCATTCTGGATTTAAATACATTTTCGTAGTGCTCATATATGAAACAAGTAAAAAATTGGAAATGCATAAATGAAGCTGATTTATTTATTAATACGTACATAAGTCTTACATAATTTTATGAAAAATTAAGTATAGTTGACCAAGAAATTAGTTTGCCATGCTAAGGTCGAATGTCGCTTGTATGTCAATTAGTTAAAAGTCTTATTTTTGCTTGTTTATACATTACGTCGAAGATTTGTTATTTGTGTTTTACCTGTTTTAAACTAGGAATATAAAAGTTGAAGACAGACCAGCGTTATTTTTTGAGTACTAACGCAGATATCGATGTCGGTGTTCAAATGTCGTACACGTATCTCCCGTCCTCCCAACGTGACCACGACGTCGCACGTCAGAGCCGCACGCACTTGTTGAGACCCATCGGCAAGTAAATACAGTTTATTCTAGTTCGGGAGCCAGGGACTCATGATGAATATGTTTCACGCCATATTTTTGCGTCAATAAAGTATTTTTATTATTATTATTATTATTATTATTATTATTATTATTCATGGTAGTATATGCGTCTATAGGCAACGGTGGTAGATAACTATGGTATTGATTACCATTTAGTTAAGAATAATTGAAAGTCCAGAAACTAGTTATTATTCTGAAACCCGTTACTCGATAAGGACTCAAGAATGCAATATTGTGGGTTTCCTTCTTTCTTAACCGATATATTTAATTGTGTAGGATTACAAAATATTAATCTAAATTACCTCGTTTGATCTAACTTCGGGCGGGAGTTTTGAATACTCAAGTCTCCATTCGTATGATACTGGCTCCTCCAAATTGTGGTTGCATGGCAAGTCGATGGTTTCGCCCAGGCGTGGCGTTAATATCTCTCGGTCGTCCACTCGGTACACCGGTTCGTTTGGTCCTAAAAATAATAAAGACAAAATTGTGAAAAATAGATTAATGGTCGAAAAAATGAAAAACCGGCTTATGTACAGTGCATTAGAGCATAATTAGTATTACTATAAAATAAATAAAATTAAGATCTCTACCTGTAAAGTCTAAAAAAAACATTTTTACGATATTATGCAAATAAATCTCATACTTGTAACAAAAACACGAATTTATTTTTAGAACAAAGCAAAATTAAAATGTAAAAATTAATATGTATAGTACCTGGAATAACCTCGAGGGTGAAGTCTTCGTATGAAGAAAGTCCATAGCGGTCTACGCCAGTACATCTCATTGGTGTGGGACCGTAGCAGACAGTTACTTTCACATTTATTAAG
The DNA here is from genome assembly GCA_024363005.1 of Charaxes varanes. Lineage (NCBI taxonomy): Eukaryota > Metazoa > Arthropoda > Insecta > Lepidoptera > Nymphalidae > Charaxes > Charaxes varanes. The sequence goes on along the minus strand of JANCMC010009176.1, from coordinate 3,988 downwards.
TAAGAATAATGTGAAAAATAAGAATAACTGTACCACTGTGAATAGTTGCCAAAATAACTTTACACATTCAAGCGCCATTTTTCACGCCAAACAATGCGAACTTTTGGTAAATTTAAACTAAAATATTAAACTGGAGTTAAGCGATATATATCACGCGGTTACACACCTACCTATAGTTAGACAGGTTTATATCCGCTTCATATAACGTACAATTGTTATAAACAAAGCCCATATGAATTATTGTATAAGTTGTTAACTTTAAGACTGCTTTCAAAGCAAAATTACTTCTCAGCTAATGACGAGTTAGCTTTAGGAGAGGTGGTTAGTAGAGATCGATCGCTAGGTCAAGCAGCTCTTACCGCGGCCGGGTGTTAATGGGTGACCAATTTTAACGCTGGTTTTTAAATATCCGACTTCTCCGTTTTTTTATAATACAAGGGGCAAACGGGCAGGCGGTTCACCTAAGTGACTACCGACGCCCATAGACAACTGCAATACCAGAGGACTCGCAGATGCGTTGCCGGCCTTTGAGATATCAGTATGCTTTTTCTTGATGATCCCTAAATCGTATCCGTTCGGGAATTCCGAAGCTGGCAACTGGCAACTGATTCCAGAGAAGAAAAATTGTGCGAGGCAAAAAGTTTCTAGAAAAGCGCTCAGTGTTTTGGAACGTAAAACAGTGGCTGCCGTGATAAGCTGTGTAATGTTTGATACAGTTGTTTATTTTTGGGTAGCTAAGATAACAAAGTTTCAAATGGCTTGTACATTTTCAAGTTCATTGTAAATACTATTGGAGAACTTTAAAGCACAGATAAAATCACAAAATGCTGTAGTACACTTTAGCGAAGATATTATTTATATATTATTAAAGATTTTGTAGTTTAAAATAACGATAGGTCTAAAAGAACATGTATTCAGGACCGTTAAAATATTAATAAAAAAAAAAAACTCTATGATCTGTCTCTGCTCTAAACCTAATGATGAGAACATATTGTGCCTGTTAATTAAAACTAATTAGTTGCATTCCTATACATACTTATTAGGAGAAATTTAATAGTAAATTTTTGACTCACTAGCTTTTTCCCGCGGCCTCGTCCACGTAAAATTGAAGTCGCAAGAACCCTTACATCTTCTTAATCGGGTTTCATCAAAAAATCTATTCTTAGCGGATGTCTACTATATATAACCTACCACCCTGTCAAATTTCGCCTTTTTTCGTCCCGCGGTTTTCGATATTTCGTGTGAGATGACATTTCGCTTCTGAATATACATATATTGATAGATTAGATATATTAAAGACGTTACCATTGTTTCTTTATTAAATAAATGTAGCCCTGGATTTAGAGTCTGGTCTAATTCTTAAACAATCTTCAAACAAAAACCCAGCCCAGATCTATAACAATTAACAAATATTATGTAAGTAAATGGCTAATTTATATAATAATTATCATATTTAATTTATTAATTTATATTATTCATTAGCGAGTATAATAATTATTATTGATATAAAAGTATCCATTTTAAACTGACATTCCGATAATAGGGTCAAGTGAATTGTTGACAATATTATATATAACAAGGGGCAAACGAGCAGGCGGTTCACCTAAGTGACTACCGACGCCCATGGACAACTGCAACACCAGGGGGATCGCAGATTCTTTGCCGGCGTTTGAGAAATGAGTATACTCTTTTCTTGAAGGTCCCTATGTCGTATCCGTTCGATAATACAGACCCTGGTTTCTTGTTGATGTGATGAATTGATTCCACTGAGGAATTGTGCGAGATAAGAAGGTTGCTGGACGACCAATACTCCGTTCTCCTATCCTCGGCCATTTATTAGTAACAATATATTATAACAAGCGGACCCGGTAGACGTTGTCCTGTCCAAATATTCGGCTACTAACCATTAACGACTCGAAACTATCACCCCCCTTGAAATCGGTCCAGCAGTTTACGCTTGATGCCGTGACCAAGGGAAAACGGGATTTATTTTTATATATAGATGGTTTTTTTCGAATGACCTTTATAGAGTCTACCTGATGATCTCTTGAAGCTTGCAAAGTAATCTCTTTTATCACCTAATTTCAGACCCTTAAATGTCATTATATAATAAGCAGCTTGTAAAAGTCAACATTTATTTTAATTAAAATTTACTACATCTCTAATAAGTGAGAAACTTTTCGCAAATCCCTGTAATGTTAACATCGCCTAATCTTCATTATTTATTATACTAATTTTCAAACTCTCAATAACTTCATAGAAACGATAAACGATTTAGAGGTAACATCCCCAAAGTTGGGGGGGTAAATAAATAATCCAATATTAACTAGTTTCTCTACTGCGACCCAGTTGACAAGGTTTTAGCCAAATAGTTAGATTATGATGATGACCTTCATCATTATTGTCTACAAGGCGTAAACTCAATTAGTTTAATAGGTACCTAATAAACATGAAGACGTATCATCACAGATAGTGGTGATGATGACGATGTAGAATATGATGATAACAATCATCATAATCATCTAACAGGCATGAACTCAATTAATTTGATTGCTAATAAACATAACGACTATGATGATAGTGGTGATGATGAAGATTTAATTGACGATGATGATGATATCGTAGATGATGATGATAACAATAATCATAATCATCTAAAAGGCATGAACTCAATTAATTTGATAGGTAATAAACGTGACGACAATGATGATTGTGGTGATAGTGAAGATTTAGTTGAGGATCATGATGACGACTTCGTAGATTACGATGATCACAATCATCATTATCATCTACAAGGCATTGGTTTGGCAGGCGAGGTAGAAGTTGCTGCTATAATCAGCGGGCTTAGCAAACTATTCTTCGACATCTAATTTGAATTTTATTTTTGATATATTTTTTATAAATCTAAAAGTGTGTAAATGTTAGGTCATTCTGTAAAATTATTAAAGCTCTTTTATTTATTTCTATCAAAATATTATTTTTGCATACTATTATTAATTTAGTCGGACGATTTACAAATACTCTAACATTTATGCGAAATAAAAGATCCTTGATGAAACCTAAGTTAAAATTTTATATTTTAATAAAAAAAAAATTTCCTTTCACTCTTAAAATTTTATCAAAATCAGCCGTTTCGAAGTCACATCGATTTTTAATATTAGCCGAGAGCGTTCCAAGAGGTCCCCGGAATAGATTTAGTTGCTAAGCATCGACAACAGAGCACAATGGTCGATTTCTAAATCGCTATTACCTACCTAAGTTAAGCGCTAGGTGTATTTTAATTAAAAAAAATTGACAAAATTTTTACTACGAGCGTATTGAAAATAGTGTTAATTTTTTTTTTAATTTGCCGTATAAAATTCACACAAAATTCTAAATATAATTATGTATTAATTAAATTATTATGCATATTTATTTTACGTATAGCAATCAATATGATAAAATCAAATAATAAAGCTTTATTACGTATAGTATATAATACTCCAGCGCTGCCTAATAATTGAAAAATCTTAAAATATGTTTTGAATATTTACAAAGGTTAAAACTAAAAGACTATATCTATTTTTATATTTTTAAGCCTTTTACATTATAAAGCTAATGTATAAGAAATAATAAAAAAAAGTATTTCAAAAAGTACAATAGTGGCATGATTTTCTGCAGTGGCGAAATACATTTTGGAAGTTACGCGGAATCTATGGTACGAATTATCATATGACTAATGACTCTACGCATATTTTGTAACAAAATAAATATTTATGTGTTATGTAAATAATCTAGAAACTTACCTAGAACTTTTGCAATATTCTCTAAGCTCCTTTTGGTGAATAATTTAATATTCGCCTTTAATAGGGTTTTTTTTTGGGTGTACTACAGTGTATTTTCATTATTCCAGTTTCTCTTTCGTAATAGATAGAATAAACCTTGGTGACACAAATTTTGGCACACTTTCATACTAAGTCGGATTATATAAATTAGCCTTAAGATCTAG